>JABUQX010116390.1:32500-44070 GCA_015478945.1 Trachelipus rathkii | reverse complement strand
TCCACCATAACTTCTAATGATCTCGTCGCCCTTTCTCTTAGGAATACCGTTAGATCTCTCGGGCACGCGTGCAGAAACTGTTCTACTGTAATAAGCTTTGCTACACCCTCATATGTCTTCTCTGTTCTCGAGAGTTCCACCCATTTATCTAGGTATGTCCTCAGTCTCTCGGCAAATTGTGCGGGTGTCTCGTTTTCTATTGGTTTTTCTTCCTTGAACTTTTTTCTATAACCATTCTCTGTCAGGTTATATCTTGCTAGCAGTGCCTCCTTTAGGGTAGTGTAGTTGCTAACCACGTCACGAGGTAGTCTAGAGTACACCTCTAGAGCTCGTCCGGTTAGCAGCGCACTGAGACGAAAATAATTAGAAGTGTACCCCTTATATGCCTAATATATATATATATATAATATATATATATATATTATAATAGATATATATTATATATATATATATATATATATATATATATATATATATATATATATATATATATATAGTGAGTATATATATATTATCATATAAAAAATTCGGACAAATTTAATGCATCACCCGTAAATATAATGTAAACTCTTTCATTTTTGGAAATGTAGAGCTAGGGTTTGGTTTCATTTGAGTCATACCTAACTTGGGAGTGTATACCGTATGTAACTACACCGTGTATGGAACTAAATCTTATAATAAAGACAACCAACCAAATTACGAAATCCCGAAAGTACGTTCATAGGAGAACAAGATGCAGGACACCAAACCAACTAACGAAACAAACCCTATGCTGTAAGTCGTAGCTGACACACACGACTGTCACGATGGAAAAGACATCTGTAAAGAGCATAAGAAGTGCCATAGGAGTTACGCACTGTCGGTGAAGAAAGGCCATTCTCAGGAGACAGATGACTCAGCAACTCGGGGTAAACCAATCGACGGTCAGTCGAATCCTTCGTTGGTTCAGGGAGACTAGCAGCAACCGTAGACGACGTTGTCAGGGTCGCGGCGACGTCCGAGAGAGATGACAGATTCCTCCATCTGAAAGTGCTTCGTGATTGTTTCCAAACAAGCGTACAACTACAACACAGGCTCCGTGAGGTCAGACACGTGCCCATTTCCGAGCGCTTCTCAGTTGAGAAGAACGACAGAGAGGGAACGTGGAGTACGTATTAGCAAGGTCTGCCTCGGCCCCTCCTGATCAGGGGAGGCATTGGGTTGCGATTTCATTTTTCACAAGGTCATATGGAAGATTGGACAACCTTTTTCCCCCACCCCCCCAAACAGAGAGTCGAGGTCACACACAGTTGGACCAGATGGACGGCGGCGAATTTGGAGACGTGCAGGTGAGCACTTTTCTGCTTGCAATAGACTCCCCAGGATCCTTTTGGAAGGGACTCTGTTGCGATGGTGTATGTGGGCAGGAATTTGTTTGCGTGCTCTCACGCATTGCATATCGTTGAGCAGAAGGAACACTAACGGCTGAAGGTATGCGGAAGACATCCTCCAAAAGTATATAGTGCCTTTCGCGTCCTTCATTGCAATACCATTAATTGTTTACTCCATGACAAAGCCACACAGCACACTGCACAGCGTCTTGCCAACGCGACTTACTAACAAGTAAAGATCAGCACTTTCTGGCCATTTCGAGCGAGGAGCCCGCACCATGAATCCCATTGAACATGCTTGGGATTTGTTGGGTAGGCGTGTTCGAGCCGGTGAACATGCTCCGTCCACACTCAGAGAGGCTTGCAAACGCGTTGACAACATTCCCGCAGGAGTACCATCTACAAGATCAATTCATAACAATGCCGAAATCGCTTGGAGAAGTTGGAAGGGCAGAGGAGATACAACCCATTATTAGACACTTTTATGCTGCCATTTCACAATGTAATTTGTAGAATATTGTTTTTGATTAATAAAATCATCATGTTCATATTTGGTTTTTCCGTGTTTCTTTATTATGCCATTTAGTTCCCTACACACTGTCGTTACATACGGTTTTTACATTTATAACCCTGTGCAACACTCCGAAGAAGCCAAACCCTAGCCCTACATTTCCCAAAATGAAAAGAGGTTAAATTATATTTACGGGTGATGCATTAAAATTTGCCGCTATTATAATATACTATATTATATATATATAATATATATATATATATATATATATATATATAGTATATATAATATATATCATATATATTATATTTATATATATAATATATATAATATTAATATATATATATATATATATATTTATAATTAGTATATATATATATATATATATATATATATATATATTATATATATATAATATATTCACTATTACTATATATATATACTATAATATTATAATATATATATATATATATTTATATATAGTATATATATATATAATATATATATATATATATATATATATTAATATATTATATATATATATATATATATATATTATATATATATAAATTATATAAATAGCCTATTAGTAATTAATAAGAAACTTTCAAATAAAGTTAATATTTTATCAAAGTTAATATTTATAATATTATAATATATATATATATATATATATTATATATATAATATCATATATATATATATATTATATATATATATATATATATATAATATATATAATATACATAATATACAATTCCTACCCAAATGCCACTATATATATATATGTATAATATACTATATATATTATATATACTATATATATATATTATATATAGATATATATATATATATATATATTAATATATATACGTATTATATTATATTATATATAATATATATATACATCGCACTCACTTGATACAAGATCATACAATCGTAAAAGTGATTACGTGAGGCTACTTCTTTGCGTACCCCAAGTATCACTCTGCGTACCCCTCGGGGTACGCGTACCCCACTTTGGAGACCACTGGTCAATAAGAGTACACCTTCTAGAGCTGTCGTCCGGTTAGTAACGCACTAAGATATAGCACCCAGTTTTCTACGTTCCACGCGTTATCGTTGGCAAAACGTTCGAATCGTTCAAGATAGCTCCCCATGTCATCCTTTCCGTCGGTGAATGGAGGAAGCTTCGGCACCTTAGCTCTTATCTGATAACTTTCCGAGGTGTCGTTAGTTACCCTCGCCTGATTCATGAGCTCCAGTCTCTTTAGCTCGAACTCGCGTTCCTTCTCTTTTTCGAGAGCCTCTCTCTCAGCTCTCCTCTCAGTAGCCTCTCGTTCTTCTTTCCGTCTCGCGGCCTCAGCAGCTCTTTCTTCTGCTATAAAATCCCTGGCCTCTTTACCCTTCAATCCTAACTCCTGACATAGCTTATGTAACGAGCTATTATCCATACTTTTTCGTAAGTTTTCAAAGATTATACTACGCTTTCAGTCAGGACGGTGAATTTGTTAGAAGTATCCAGTCAAATTTTCGCTTGAAATTTCCAGTGTATCACTGATCATATCCCGGAACAGGCCCCAAATTATATATATTGTCACAATAAGTACGTCCCTTATGCCTTCGTGGCCCACCTACAGATGAGTGGTCTTCCTTCTGAGGTCGTTGTCTAGGGTTGTGACACTTCCCAGGTCGTTACTGGCTTTGATTCTTCTGGCGGACTTCTGTCTTCCTGAATTCCCGTCGAGCAGCTTCAGCCGTTGTATAAGAGCTTCCTTACTTCGTCTTAAGGTTTCCTCCTGACTCTTCTTTGGTCCTCAAGAATAAGTGAAGTTCTTCTCTAAAGGTCTTACTTATTCCTTTTCCTTCTTTACTATCCTTCAGTAAATCACAAAGTTGTACCAGGGAAGGTTTTTCGTAGTAATGAAATAGAATGAATAGCTATTCCTAAAACCCTTTAATCCTCACTAAATTAAGTAATGACACGTCAAGGAGTCTTGAACGAAAGAGCGGCGAAACAAAGAATGGAACAATCTGTATGTATAAGCTCGCCCTCTTTTATACCATTTCTTCTTTAAACGCTTACTAGTAAATAATAATATAAATATATTTTACAATTTTTCTTAAAATTATTCAAAAAAATAAACTTACAATATTAAATATCATTATAGAAACTTAAAATTATTCTAAATAATTTTACAATCTAAAAAGTGTTGAATTAATGATAAAAATTCCTCTATTCTTAAAAAATGATAAAAATACTAAATTAATTAAGAAAAGCAGCTCCTTACCGAAAATGGGATCTAAAGCATCCTAGTGCCGTGCAGAATGTAGCTTAAACCTTTTTATCTTCTAAAATTCATCTGTGATAAATATAGTATATAGTATATTATATAATATATATTATAATATATATATAATATACTATATATATTATATATATATATAATATAATATTAGTATATATAATATTATATATATAGTATATAATATATATATACTATATATATATAGGATATATTTTTTTTTTACATAAATAAACACCATCACTCACGGGCAGAGCCCTAATCAATGGAGGAGGTGTACTCATTTAAAGTCCGAGCAGGACGAGCAAGCCCAAGGAGAGAATAGGTCACATTCTCCCACCCGACCAGTGGCTCCGTCCTGTTCGTACCTTGAATGAGTACACTTCCTCTTTGATTAGGGCTCTTCGCCCGTGAGAGGTGGTGTTCATCTGTAAAAAAAAATATATATATTCTATTTTGAAGCTTATAGTATATTATATATAAATATATATATATCTTGTAATATATAATATATATATATATATATATATAGATATATATAATATATATATATATATATATAATAATATATATACTATATATTATCACAGATGAATTTATAGTAAATATATATATAGTATATATACTATTATAATATAGTAGTATATATACTATATATATATATATAATACCCCATTTTTCCTCATATATATTAATATATATATTTATAATATATATTATATATATATATTATATGAATATATACTATATATATATTATATATATATATATATATATATATAATAGTTATATATATACTAATATATATATATTATATATATATATATGTATATATATATATATATATATATATATTATTCTACACTAATACCACTCAGATGGTCATGCAAAAATAGCAGCTGAAATATGGTTCCTGCCTTCTCTCCCACCATAGGCTACACCAAATGGACAAAACAGTCGTTTTGCCCTCACTCCAGCGCCTTAAGCGCTATGATACAGGGCTAATTGCAGCACATATGATGGAGCAAAGGTTTGCTCTTGATCTACCTCTAGCTTTATTCCCAAAAATATGCATGGTAAAGGAACTTTACTTTAACGAATTATAGTGCATTGCTGGTCACTAAAAGTTACTTTGCTACACACATAACAAAATCTATCAGGACTGTTGTAACTTTTCAAATATTATTTTTATGAAATATTAGGAGTTTTGCCTGCATCTGGCTGCAAAAAAATTCACAAAGATTAAATAAAGCTTTAGAAATACACTTTAAACAAACTGTTCCTTAGATGAGACCAGTCATTGATTAAAGTAAGAAACACTTCCTAGTTGCGAGAGTGAGCAAGGCAACACAGCAACACTCGCCCGCCCTCGCGTCAGCTAGAGACTGAGCTCTCTAATGCAATTATTGAGCTCGGTCTGTATCTTAAAAACTAGACCTGATTGCGAGCAATATGAATGCTTGATTTGGATTTAGGGGAGACAAATTTCATTAACAACCACCTATAAAACCCCATATAACATTTGTTGGTCGCAGGCCTGTGTGTATAAGTAGAGCAGGGAGTGTCATGTAAGAATTCTGATTGACAGTAGAAGGTCATGTTTGTGTTGATAGAGTCGGCGTGTAAGATCATGGGTTTCTATATTGTAAAAGGAGTTGCAATCTTTGCAGGGAATTTTGTAGACACACATTGGGAGAGTTCAGTAGGAGGGCCAGGTTGTGAATGTGTGGTTTAAGTTTTTTTTTAAGAGGAGGATATTGGAGAAGTGGGAATCTAAAGTTTTGGAAAAAATTGTTTAATGTGGTTGAGAGGAATTGAGGTAGAGGAAGAAAAGAGTTAGAATTAAGGACGCGCGTTGATGGAGCATTGGTGAGTAGTTCTGTTTTGCCCTGTATTTAAGCCCTTGATGGATGATGTGAGAAGCAATAATAAAGTTTTTTGAAAGTGGAGGTAGGAAAGTTAAGTTTCAGGTTGTAAGGTAGAAGGCAGAGCATATGCGGAAAGCATGTAAGAAAAGGGAAGAAAGAGTGCTAATTTTAGTGTTTAGATTATGCTGAGGAAAATCAGTTAGATGTTAGGCAGGGTTGTATGTAGGTTTTTTTTAAATTATAAATTGATTAATGTTAGAGTGTGGACCATGTCATGAGAGTATCTAGAAAAACGGTAAGGTGTTGTTTTGAGAGCTGTTAAATAGTTGATTTATGTAGGTGGATAGTGTTTGTGAAATTAAGCCATAAGTTAAGGCGTTAATATGAGAATTTAAAAAGCAGTGAAGATATCATCATAAGAGATTGACTGAGTAGTAGGAGAGAGATGGCGAGACCATGCTAAGACCGGAGTTTCGTTTTTGAAAAAGAATTATTAAATTCGAAAAATTTCTGCTTCAAGGGCTGACGTTTGACAAGTTGTTTTAAAAGAGGGGAAGAGGATAGGATAAGTTAAATGTAGTTTCATTAATGAAAAGCCGTTCAAGGAGAGAGAGGGTAAGGGGAACAGGGACAGATGTGAAGAAGGAAACAACATCAAAACTAAGGAGATGGTGAGTAGGAGGGTTAATATGTTTGTTTTGTTAATAAAGTCTTCAGTGTTGGATAAGTGTGAAGTAGAAATATGGTTGATAAGGGGTTTTAGTTGTAGGGACAACCATTTGGAGAAGTTGTAAGTAGGTGAGTCAGTGTTGGAAATGCATGGCGTCTAAGTGGAAGATATTTGTGTGTATGTGTTTTGGAAGACATAAAATGGCGCCTAAATTTCAAATCGGATAAAATCAGAAAATAAATCATAAACTAGTATAATTTAATAGAACAGAAGATTCTCTCCTTGGCTATGGTCTATCATTTTTTCTACAGAAGAAATCCACTACTATAAATTTTTTATGATTCATGGAATATTGACAAAGGAATCTAAGATATGCAAATCAAGTTGTAATCAACAACTTTTTAAAGCGATTATTAGTAAATAGCTTTCTCATTTCAAAAACAATATCAAAAAATCACCTCTTAAATTCACCTCGCTCTGAAATCACTTACTATAACAGAGAACATCTTTGTGACAGCGTTCAAGACAAAGGCCAAAACACATCTTCATTCTTAAACACCACTGACTTATCACAAGATATCGTAACAACCTTCTCTCTGCATCACCTCATACCACACCTTAACCTCCCCCCCCTATACTCACATATCCTCACACACTCACATTAACATAATTTCTGATGAAACCTCCACACCTATAAATCCACTCTCTCTCTCATCCTCTTGACACACCTCCTCACTCACTTGATCTTAACATTCACACACTCTCTACCAGAATTCTCAAAACTCTCTCATCGCTCTCCAAAACACACACACACCATAATCTCCACCTCACACCCACTCCATCTCTCAACCACGACTCACCACCTACAACTCACCAAATGGTTGTCCTACAACTAAAACTCCTTATCAACCACATTTCTAACACTAACACTTATTCCAAAACACTGAAGACTTCATTAACAAAACAATATCATATCAACCACTTACTCACACTTCTCTAAAGTTTTTCAATCTCGTTTCACTTTCACACTCTGCTCCCTCTCCTCACCTCTCTCCCTCTCTGAACGCCTCCATTAATGACACACTCTAATTCTCCAACTTATGCCTACCTTTTTCCCTCTCTCTAAAAACACACACTTATCACCTCACGCTATGAAAATCAATTTATTTTCGAATTCACTCTAATCTTTCTCCACACTCTCCACACTCTCCACACTCTCCACACTCTCCACACTCTCCACACTCTCCACACTCTCCACACTCTCCACACTCTCCACACTCTCCACACTCTCCACACTCTCCACACTCTCCACACTCTCCACACTCTCCACACTCTCCACACTCTCCACACTCTCCACACTCTCCACACTCTCCACACTCTCCACACTCTCCACACTCTCCACACTCTCCACACTCTCCACACTCTCCACACTCTCCACACTCTCCACACTCTCCACACTCTCCACACTCTCCACACTCTTTCTAGCACTACTCTCTCACGTGACCACTGGTGCTAGCTCTAAACATTATCAATCACTTATTTACAGATAATCTAATCAACCCTGCTTACATCTACTGTTTTCCTCACCATAACTCTCAAACACTACAATTTCACAACGCTTTCTTCCCTTTTCTTGCTGTCTCTGTCGGCATCCTCATGCTCTCCTCCTCACATTCCACTGATACTTACCTTGCTTACCTCTCCACTTCTCACAACACACTTTCTTATCCTCTTTCCACCATCATCACTATATGCCCTTTAAAAAGAGTCACACACCCAGAAAACTCATCTCACAATCCTCCTCCATTAACCGCTCCCTCATTAATTCTACACTCTTCCGCTTCTCTACCTCAATTCTCTCCAACACATCTAAAAATATCTCTCTTTCCACAAAACTCTCATGACTTCACATCCTCCGCATATCTATCCCTATCTAAAAAAACACCAAACCCTCTAACCACCACACATTCCATCACTACTCGCGCCCTCCTACTGCACTATCTTCTCCCCAATGTGCTCACAAATCCCTGCAAAGATTGCCAACTGCCTTTACATGGAGTAAACCACAACTTCTTACACACGCCTTTACTCACAACACAAACCAAACCCTTCTTACATCACAATCAAAATTGCTTCCCTGACACTCCATCCGTCTACTTATAATCACTCCTCCACTTACACACTTAACCAAACAATGACACTATTCTCACACTCGTCACACACATCTATACCAAAATATGCTAAACTCAAATTGAATCTTTGTTGCCACTCATTAATTCACAACACCTCACACTTTTAATAACAAAAAAGGCGATTATAATACATTGACACAATAAAAAAATAATATCTGGTGGTACCACAAAATTTGCAAAACACACAAACTCTCAAATTACCCCACACTCTCTGAACATTTACACACACTAAACACACTCCTCCTCTTTCAAATGTGGTCTATAAAATATCACTTTCTCGAATCATATCCAAGCAAAGGAACGAAAGCTCACTGCATTCCACACTCTCTCACACATTTCTGTAATTAATAACTCTCTCTTGCCCTCTCACACACTCCTCTGTATCTTAATTGATTCTCCTCATCTCCACACAACACGGCCCCACTCTCCTACTGTACAAACACTTCTCGCACTAGCGATCATATGCCTCTAACTCTCCACGCCTTACTACTAACTTATCACTTGTACTGATACCTATACTACCTATAATATATACCTATACGTTACTACTATCTACTCACTCTTCTCATAGTATCATATACTATTACATCTGCTCTTCTCCCCTATACAACTCACTCTTCACTCACTCACACCTTATTACCTCTTACATCTACTACTCTACAATAATATTACCGACTTACTTACCCCTCTCACTCACTACCTACTCTCATATACTATATATCACTCATTACTAAATACTACTACCTCTAATACTATCATTATTACTCAACTCAACACTCACCTAAATATCACCTCACTTACATTACTATACTCACTTATTATACCTTACTTATACTCATCCCACGCTCTCCCCCTCCCGCCTAACTCCTCACACTAAGTATACTCACTTCACTATCACTAATATACTTATAATATACCTCATTTAACACTAACTCTCACTAGCCCGCTACTATAATACTATACCTCACCCCCTTACTCCCTTACTATACCTTACTTACACCCTCTCACTATTATATACTCACTCACACTACGTTACTCACCCCCTATCTATAAATCTTATACACTTACTTTTATCACTCCCTCATACCACTCACTTCTATATATCTCATCCTCACTATAATACACCTCGTACCCCTCACTCTATACTCATGATCTTCGTCTTTTGTGTGTGCTTCGAATCTGGAGCAGAATTTGTAAAGATTGCGCTAAAAACACTCTCTCCGCAGGCGTGACGTATCCGTCTCACTCACCACACTTCACCTCCTCCCATCACTCGCCCCAACCCCCCCGCTGCGCTCCACCTCCCACCACCCCAACACACACCCACTCTAACCCTCTCCCATCCCAACTCGACTCCTCACGCCCCTCCACTCCCATACACATCTCTTCTCACCCCCTCTCCCCTCTCCCAACCTCCTCAACACCTACGACCTCACCCCCTCCTCCCCTCCCTACACCCCCACCTACCCTTCACTGCCCTCGCTCGTGGACTCTGCGGCCTTGCTCCACCGCCTACTTTCCATCCCCCTACGCTCCCCCCTCCTCCCCCCTCACCCACACACCCTCCCAACACGCTCTACCAACCTCGACTACACCCTTATCCTCCTCCCCCACTCCCTACATCCCCACCATTCCTACCACCACCCCGACCAAGAGGGGTTTGAAAGAAAGTAGCCATCCTATAGTCACGCGTTCTGGTTGTGAGCGAGCGACAGGTCCTTCTGGAAGTTACTCTAGATGCAGTGCAGCAGCTGGATAACAAGTGTCTTGAGTCTCTAAACATACTTTAGGATATATGTTTGTGTTAATGACACAAGAAACGCATTGATGCAGCTCTCCCAGTTTGGTAGGATAGTTTATGCATCGGCAGGAAACTCTGCACTGCCTGCAACTTAAATCCTCGCTGTAAAGGGATACTCGACCCTCGTCTGGACTCGCTCTATGCGGTCTCTACACTCTCTCTTGCTCTCTCTCACCTATCTCTCGTTCGCTCTGTACTTGCTTTAACTGTCCCTTATAGTCAGTATGAGCACACACTCATATGTCGTCTGACAATTAGAGGTATATATCTAACACTTACAAGCTTTCCACATGCTACATCACTCATCTCGTCCTAGTGTTATTGTGTCAAACACATCATATAACATCAAAATGAAACGTAATCTAGAGATTTCTCTCTGTGGTGTAAGACAGGGTACATGCACACTAACACAAATGAAAATACGTTGAGATGGTCTCTCTCATCGCTTCGAACAGGAGCCGCATCGCTATACTCCCGCGTTCGCTCAAGCTGCTACCCTGCACCTATAGCTCTGCCTGAGCCCCCCCCTTCTGTGCTCTGGACATCGACCTGGCTCGGCCTCTGACTTACGACAGCGGACAAAAGTGGATTGAGGTCAGTAAAGGAAATGCCTGGAGGAGACGAATGGGGTTTTGGCAGAGGCACTGAAGAAAGCTGCCATATTAGCTGAGTGTAATGCTCTGTGCTTTGCTCGTAGGGGGCTATGGGTCTTCTATCTCTAGCCCACCTCGGGCAAAGGCTCCTTAACCCCCACATTTGAACACGATGCCATAGTCGATGGTGCTTCATCGCGCGGGTCCGTGCACTCTATGTGGATTTTCCTG
This sequence comes from Trachelipus rathkii, assembly GCA_015478945.1. Lineage (NCBI taxonomy): Eukaryota > Metazoa > Arthropoda > Malacostraca > Isopoda > Trachelipodidae > Trachelipus > Trachelipus rathkii. The sequence goes on along the minus strand of JABUQX010116390.1, from coordinate 32,528 downwards.
ACCTCTACACGTAGTTCTCACTCACGTC
>JABUQX010116390.1:7500-25000 GCA_015478945.1 Trachelipus rathkii | reverse complement strand
AGTAATATATATATTATAATCTAGATAACAGCTATAACAAATTTATATTATTATATTAATAATATACAGTATATATTAATTAATTATATAATAATATATTATATTATATAATATATATAATATATATAATTATATATATATATATATATATATAAAAATATATTGTTATATATTAATATAATATATTATTAATATTTATAATATATATAAAACATATAATATACTTATAATAAAATATTAATATAATACTAATAATAATATTATATTATAATTATAATAATATAAATATATAATTATATATTATAATATAATAATATTTAATAATATATATATATAGTTACTTAATAATACTTTAATATTAATATATATCATATTACATAAGTATATATATATTTAGAATTATTATCTTATACCTAGATTGAGTGGGTATAATAAGTTAGTATTTAGTCAGCGCTAACCAGTCCTACAAAGACGTATATTCTAGTAGATTACTCACAGCAAACACACAGAAAATAAATAGTATATATAGATACCTGAAAAAAAGTCCATCACTATACACCCTAATACCTGACCTCCCACTTTATTAATACTACATTCATATAAGTATGATAGTATATATATAAACTACCGTACGCAAGTTACAGAAATAAATCACCCATCTTTAAGTGTGCTTTTATAAGATAGACTGCTATATTATATATACGTGAACTCACCTACCAATCACTTAGTATTAGGCCATACTATTACATTTATTAAGTATACTATAATTAGTAAGTATAATAGGTTTCTATAATATTAACTATCTCACACAAACTATTCTGTGTGTGAAGTGCTATTCGTAGATTTCAAACCGAAGCAGCATTGAGACCAATATAGACCGACTGATCAAAAGCATATAATCTTCCATTTTCATCTCAACCTACTTAATATTCTGCCGAATGGCCACCAAAATTTAAATTAACATAACCTTTACTAGACTTCTATTTAACGTAATAGTCCGCTAATATCCTCACTCATTTGTACTGCACATCAAATTTTATCAAGGCTAACTTCTCTTATTATTAAATAATCTATACTATGTCCCTCACATCAAAGTCCCTTATATCGTATCTGAGATAGTATGCTAAAGCGAAATTTTCCTGCCCTCCCCACTGCTGTTTTTCTCAAGAAAGTTTTATCCTTTTTACACACTAAAGAACAACAGCTTCTGACTTTTCGACGTCTGTCACATCGGAATCACTCTCATTTAAATCTTTTATAACTAGCGTTCACAACTTTTAACTACACAGAAGTGAGCCTTCACACCAGTGTGCACTTCTACGTAATGAAAATTCGAATAAAGACTATATCTCCAAGAAAAAGAACGAAACTCATCATAGAGCTCAATAACATTATACTAAGATCACTCTATTGTAAGTACCTTGTGAGTGTAGTCATGTTAATGTGTACACTTATTACACATCTATCTACATTTTTGCTCAGAAAGATAGCAATCACACTGAGAGGAACAACAAGGTTTACCGAGACTATACAAATATACGTATGGCAACAATTAAAGTTGCTCCTGAGATTGAGTAAACTCTAATCTTTTATGCCTCGACAATAAAATAGAGATACGATCAGATATGAGAGATTCGCAAAGGCTGTGTGTAAAAGGCAAGATGGTTTGAACCAGTAACACACGTTCACAGATAAGCGAGAGAGCACACACGTTATATAATCGTCCTGATGAAGACATCCTCGTGAGCAACGTTACTGTTTGGATGGTGAGCGAACTGTCAAAAGTAAGTGTCTGCACAGTCTCTCACAAGAGTTCACATTTTAATATAGGTCTTCGATGACATAAGCACCACTGATGACTGCCATCACTCAAGCTGTTTATCAGAACTAACCTTCAAGCCATCGCACATGGATAGTGCAACACTCCTTCACTTCGGATGTCCTCACTAAATTAACGACTTCGCGAGTAGAAGATGTTTAATAAGATATAGTGCTGAGTGAGTCGCTTGGTCTTGCAATGAGGGTTATGTGTTACCCCGTGTTAATCGTTACAGTAGATGAAACTATGTCTGAATAAAGATCGTTATAGATTCTAAAGTACAAGTGTTTCGGATGGACAATCTCAGTACATTTGAGAGTGGGTCATGTGAACAAGGTATGGGCATGATAGTCGGTGGTTACGTGAGTGCCTGAGGTCTATATTATGGTGAGTTGGTTGAATTCCCACCTGCGTCGAGACCGTAAGAAAAAGTGGAATGGAGTCAGTAAAGGAATGCCTGCGGCTAGAGGAAATGTGGTTGCCAGAGGCCGAGAAGAAAGTGCATAAGTAGGAGTGAATGGCGGGTTTCTGTAAACGCAGTATGTGCTGATTTTGTCCAGCGGGATGAACCCCCACATTGACGCAGATTGCCCACAAGTGAGGTCCGTCGAAGCTCTATAAACGCCCTAGAATGGATTTTTTTCTGGACTTGCGACGCGCAGTTACTCACTTATAGTATAAGATGGGGCGGTAGGCTGCTCAACTCTTTCGACGTACGAGGTCATATTTCTTCTCACTAACTTTCTGATCGGTGTGTGCTACACATCCTTACACTCAATGCTTGGGTACAGAGGATAATAATAACAATAATATATATTATATATATATAGATATATATATATATATATATATATATATAATATATATACTATATATATATATATTATTATATATATATTATATATATATATATATATATATTATATAATATTATATATACTGTATATATTATATATATATATATAATATATTAATATATACTTATATGATATATATATATATAGTATATATATATTATTATATATATTATTTATATATAGTATAATATATATATAACTATTAATTATAATATATATATTTATATATATATATATATATATTATACTATTATATATATATTTATATATATATATTATATATATATATATTATATAATATATATATATATATATAATATTATATATACTATATATAATATATATATAGTATATATATATATATATATAAATAGATATATTTATTATATTATATATATTATATATATAGTTAGTTAGTAGTTATTCTAGGCAAAATAAAATATATTACAATATATATAATATATATATATATATATATATATATATATTATAACTATATATAATAACTATATATACATATATGATATTATATATATATATATTATATATACTATATATATAGTTAGTTAGTTTGTTGCCACCGAACTTCCTTATATAAGTTATTATCATATATATTATATTATATAATATATATATTATATAACTATATATCATTTATTATAGTAGATATATTTATACTAGTTATATATAATATTATATATATAACTATATATTTATATACATAAAGTACATACTATATACATATATACCATATATATATATATTATATATGATATTCTCATGTGAAAAGTTTTGAAACTTATCGATTAAGTTGAGCTTCACAAGAAATATAAATTAAAAAAATTTAAAAACTTTACGAACGAATTTTTTTTTATATCGTTTTATATTTTCACACTTGAGTTGAGTACATGCCTAATGCAACGAGTTTTAATATATTGGCTATGTTAAAATCTATTGAATACCAATGCGTCAAAAATATTCGTATCAATTAGCTCATGAGCTACGTTGAGATAGCTTTAGCAATTTATAATAGCAAGAACGCGCAGAAAATCTGAACAGCCGTTTATAGATCGTTATACGCCAGCATATATATATATATATATTATTTATTTTATAATTATAAATTATATTTAATATGTTTGTATATAAATACTATATAATTATAATATATATTATTATATATACTTATATCATATATATATACTATATATATATATATATCTATCATATGATATATAAATATAGAATATTAGTTACTGAACGTATAAATTGCTCTATACCTGTCTCTCGAAAATTCACATCGTGTCATGTGATGTAGCGAAGCTGTAAAATTTTAGCATACAGGCGTTGCGTTGCATTTGCGGTACTAAAAATTTTTCGCAACCGCCGTTGTGGTTTTATGCAGGTTCTAAATTTAATTGAACAACCGCCAGGTTACGGATTGCGGTCTACGGTGCGGTTGCGTTGCGGGATTGCCGTGTGAACATACCAAATTTAACAAATTTCTTCGGTTTACTACTTACTTACTACTAGCAAATAATAATAATAATAATAATAATTAATAATAAATAATATACATAAATTAATAATATAATAATAATAATAATAAATAATACACTAATAATAATTATAATAAATAATGAAAATATATTAATAATAATCTATAATAATTAATAATAATAATAAATAATATAATAATAATAATTAATAATTATAAATAATAATAAAATATAATAATTATAATATACAAATAATAAATAACCAGTAATAATAATCATCATTACATCACTTCATCATCAACATCATCATCATCATCATTCAATCATCATCATCATCTATCATCTCATCATCATCATCATCACCCACCTTCTTCCCCAAGACTGGAGCATGGTGCGTCATATCTTGCACTGCGAACAGAATAGTCAATAGTAAGAATATGACCCAAGTCGAAAAGAAAAACACAGGCCTTATCACCCGCTTGATGTCTTTAAGTGAGGACTCGTCGCAGTAAGAAAAATTCACCCTAGGGCTTCACGGACCTGCATGATGGACCCTTATTGTGCCGCAACTCTTTTCAATGGGCTAGGGCTTTCATCCTTGGCCAGTGGCCAGAACCATAACTCCCTCACAATACCCCGCATTCACTACCTATTATGACACTTTCTTCTCACCTCTGCCAAATTCACATTCCTCTCCTTCAAGCATTCCTTACATAACACAATCCACCTATTTCTTATTCCTCCCAATTTTCGCGTTGACTCACTGACTTCCACTCTAATTCATATCCCTCTTTACCTATCTGGACACTATCAGTTTACACCTAACCTCTTTCTAATCATTGACTTACTAAACTACTCATCAAATATGCTTACGTAATATCTCATTACTATTCTTCTCAGTTTACTCCTTTCTTCACATCTCACAGCTACCTAATTCGTTCATTCCTCATTTTATCAGTTCTTCTCATACCTAACACCCCCCTAAGATTGTCCATCTGAACACATTGTATTTAAACTATTTACATCGTAATTATAGCCATTAGGTTTAACACTGCATATAACAACAGCGAAAACTACCCTCATGATAGCAAACCCTATCCGCTCACTCAGTAGCATCTTCAGTCCCCTTTACGCACCCACCACATGATTTACTATACATCAAGCTGCCTCCACTCAAGTTACTATACATGTCTCGAATCCTTATCGCATATATACTTTCAACTCCTGCATCATTCATATCCTCTCCTTTCATTCAACATATAGATCCTCTTATATTTTAACTCAGAACCAACTTTGTTTCAGCTGTCAACTTCTACAATCCACATACTCACAACGAGACTGCGGACTCTTCTAATCACCCGCTTTCGCAACAGTAACCTTAACTATCTTATCATACGTGTACTTCAAACCTTCTCCTTCTTATACACACCTTAACACGCCAAACACCCTACTACCAATCCTCTCAACTCGTTCACCATGGCGCCACACAACCGAAATCAGTCGCACATATACATGCAGGCCAAACTACCCCCTCTCTTACCTTATCTCCATCATTCTAAACACCTTCCAATGCCATCACTCTATTCTCTTTCATAACTCTTTCATAAACGATTTGAATATACCAAAGAGACAATAACAAGTTTCTGCCTTCACTCCGCTATTAAATTAAACCAATCACTTTCAACTTCAAATTTTTTATTACACACTCTTCACTATCATGATACATACTTTGTTCCCTTAGTAAATGATTTTAATATTAATTAAATCAATAATAATAATAATAATAAATAAAATAATAATATAATACAAATAATAATAATAATAAATGGGATATAATAAAATTCAATAATAAGAATAATTATTAATAATGATTTTTACTAATTCGAAATATTAGCAGTAATTTTATATATTATTATTATTCATATTATTATTATTATTGATATTAGTATTATTATTATTATTATTTTATTATTATAATGATTTTTATCTAATTTTAAATTTCTGAATTATATATAATAATATATATATATATATATATATAGTATATATATATATATTAATATATTATATTATATATATATTATATATTATATAATATAATATATATAGAATATTATATATATATATATATATATATATATATATATAAATATATAATATATAGTAAATAAGAGAGAAATCCATCAAAATGGTAGATACTTTAAAAGATAATTTTTTATATGACATGACAACCGCAGTTGCGGTTATGAAGACCAGTGATTAACCGCGGTTTGCGGTTGTAGTTGCGGATGTGAGACCAGTGCACAACGCGCGTTGCGTTGCGTTGCAAAAGATTCGTTATGCGCGTTATCGATCCTATCACTAAGTATATATTATATATATATATTTATATATATATATATATTATATATAATATAAGTATAATATATGATTATAATATTATAATATATATATATATATATATATAGTATATATAGAAGAGAGAGAGACCGAGAGAGAGAGAGAGGAGAGAGAGGACTACCTCGTTGCCGAATGCTCGTCTATAGACGAACATGAACCGATCAACAGTTTATTTCTTTTTTGGGCTTTCCCCCAGAAAGTTTTTTTTGGAAGCTTGATGGGTCATATTAAGGGTTTCCAAGGTTAGGAAGATTGTTTTTGACGGGTATCGAGCTTTGGAAGACCGCTTTGGAGGGTTTTTATCCTAAAACCTGGAACTTGCAGCACCCAAATGGGGAGGTGTTTTTTTTTTTTTTAGAAGATCTTAGAAGTTTCAAATGGTCATTGGACCATTTTTAAAGGTTTCATTTCCGTTCTCATACCCTGCTACCTCCGGAATGACGTTTGTTTTATCTTTTGACGAACTCTGATTATGTAGATTTGTTGTCTTTCGATATTCAGTAGGGAAAAACAATAGTTTATCAGATTCGATATTTAAGTTATATACTGATTTCGTGAATTAAATTGAAAAGTCTTATAACCGTATGGCTATAGAGAAATATATTCCCCTATTTCAGACTTCACACCGAAGGTGGAAGGATATACCAAGGGACTCTATTTTTATCGGCCACACCCCCTCTCAAATTGGGAGATAGAAGGCTCGGGAGAAGTTAAAAACCCTCCCAAGCCTGCAGTTATAAGACTTTTCAATTTAATCTGAGGAAATGGCACTAATAATAAATATAAAATTGATAAACTATCGTTTATCCCTATTCAATATGAAAGAGCAACATATCTATCTAGTCATCTACACAATCCCAACATATCATCTAGTTATCTACACAACCAGAGACGCCAACTAACAATGAATGAGGTTCGTAATATATCTTGTCCTGTCACATCTTTGCAGCTAAAGATCAAACAGGCGTCATTCTGGAGGTAACACAACAGGAGAAAGTGAATGAAACTTTTAAAAGCAGTCTCCCTACCATTTGAAAACTCTAAAACCTTCTAGAAAGAAAACGCATCCCCAATTGGGGGCTACAAATCCTAAGTTGGATATCAAAAAACTTTAAAAATGATCAACTTCCAGACCTTGAAAACCAGTGTCCATAAACACATTCTTCCAATGAGTCTCGAAAACCCTAACTTGACGCGCCAAACGCAAAAAAAAAAAAAAAAAAAAAAAAGAAAAAAAAAAACACTGTCTGGGGAAAAAGCACTAAAAAGCAATGAACGATTTATGTACTTCTATAAACGCGCAATCATATGAACATTGGAAATAAAGAGACAGTAAGAAGCCATATGGCCCATATGACTTCTTACTGTCTCTTCATTTCCTATTTCTCTTTATTTCTCTATTTCTCTTTATTCTTATTTCCTTATTCTTAATTTATATCACGAGACATGCCTTCCCAGTCAAATTATATTAAAATATTTATCAAATACGATGTCGCATTGCCCAAGCATGCACAACTTATGCTTGCAATATCCTATACAAAAGCCAATATATATATACCGCCCAACTTACTACAACAAAATGCGCACAAAAACTAAGATATGCGTACCATGCCCTACGCCACCTACAACTTTAATTACGCTCAATCTGTTATGTCGCTTACTACACCTTGTACAACATGCAATTTTACCTTAATAATATAACTATACGAATCTGGCCATTTGTTCATTACACAGCGCTACAGTAACTCATGTACTATACTGATGCAAATACCTATTCAGTATAAGTCCTATCGACATCTTTTTATTTATAATGCGTTAATGCAAGCGAGAACACACTCCACAACCTGCGAGCAACCTAGGATGAACAAACATTATGCCACCTCTCCGGGCAGTATATTGCAATACTGATATGCTTTTCTTACATCAAGATGGCATGCTTCTCATATACCATTCGACTATTGAAGTATATCATAATATAAAAATATATATAATATATATATATAATACTATATATATATAATATAGTATATATATATAATATATATATATTTGAGTGAGTGTAATATATATACTATATATATAATATAGATATAATATAAATGTACTAGTATCTATAATATTAATATCTGCGTATGATATCTCCTGGATGGTCGATTTACCCTGTTAGATGACGTCTTTCGGATCCACTAACTGTCTACGGTGCTCAAATTTAAACTCTTTTAAATACTCATACTAACCTTACTAACGTGAAATATTTCTTTTTCTGCTACAGAATCTCTCTCTCTACCTCCCTCTCTCCTCTCTCTCCCTCCTCTCTCTCTACTCTCTCTCTCTCTCTCTCTACTCTCTCTCCCTCTCTTCCTTGTTTTTTTTAAACATCTCCCAATTTTCTATCTCCTTCGACTACCTTATTACGTCTCACCCATAAACTACACAAACATTCTTAATCTGAACATCTCAAGTAGCCAAATCATGTTTTTAGTGACCTTTACATTGACACAACTGGCTGCCAGGCCATGACTGCCTTCAAGAAGCTGGATTACCTGACTCAACGTTGCGAATATTTTTCTTCCGAACAAGCTTACTCCAGTGTCATATAAGGCATTCTTATTTGCTCCTTTTATGGAATACTGTCCTCACATTTGAGGGGGTTCCTGTTCCACCCTTCTTTTGTATATGGTTGAATGACTTGAATCTATGGCTAAGAGACTAATATCTAAGACCACATTCTAACTCCCTTGTCCCTCTATCCCTGCGACGTGACAATGGCGCATTATCTCTGTGGTATAGGTACTACAACGTCAGGTGCTTGGCGGAGGGGACCACTTGCATACCACCACCACTTTGATGTCCCGGTAGAAATGGGTGTTTTGCTTACCGCATGAATTTTGGTGTAAAGCTTATATGAAAATTCCAGACTCTACTCCTATGTGGTGCTTCTTCTTTACCAGTTTCCTCTCTTTTGTGAAACTCCCTAACATCCTATGTTTTTCCTGCTCCGTTTACTCTTCCTCTCTTTAAGGCCTTTATCTGGGCTCATCTGAGAGATTTACGTTAGGTTTGGGGAGAGAGTTTCATTTTCTTTTATTATCATTTTTATTATTCTGTCCCCTCTTTGAAAACCTTTTCCTGCCCGTGAAGTGGTGGTAACTTATATATATATATATATATATATATTATATATATATATATATATATATATATAAAATTTAATTATTATTATTTTATAATAAATATAAATTATATACATATAATATATTTATAATATATTATATATATATAGTAGTATTGTTACAGTTTGACCACGACCACCTTTTGGATATGAAGGGAATAGAGTTAAGCGTCTGAACTTGGCGAATAAATCTATATATGGGATTAAGCTCGAATCCGTGTAAATTTCAAGTTGGTAGGAATGTATATAGAGGGTGGTCACCCCCGAGGGTACGGCCGATTTTGCGCTTACGCCCTTGTGGCGTGATCTGAGAGATCAGAGATTAGGCCTAACAAGCGTTCGGTCGACCGACCACCTGGAGGTCAAACAGACCGAAGGTCTCTTTGGCCGACAGACGCAGACCGAGCGCGCGTGCGGCATACACATACACATATTATTATATTATTACGTCGAAGATTCGATTTTCCGAAGGAAATCTCGAATCTGAGTCGAAAAAACGATTCCTGTAAGGAAACGTTTTTTACGCATTCCGACTCCGACTCCGGCTCCGACTTCGGTTCCGGCTCCGACTCCGACTCCGACTCCGACTCTGACTCAGCTTCTGAAGTTTTTTTATTTTTATTATTATTATTATCATTATTATTATATTTATTATATTATTATTATTATTATTATTATTATTATTTATTATATTATTATTAATTATTATTATTATTATTATTATTAATTATTATTATAGTAGTAGTAGTAGTAGTAGTAGTAGTTAGCAGGTAGAGTAGTAGTAGTGGTAGTTAGTAGTTGAGTTATCGTATCGTGATAAAATTTGGAGTGGTGTTAGAGGGGGAGGTAACCTCAGTGTATACGAAGTTACGTCCCACTGGGGTACCCCGAAGGGGGACCCCACCCCCATTAAAAATTAAATTGTTCGTAGAAGGTTGAAATTTGGTGAGAGGATTCAGAGTTGAGTTTCTAGAAAGAATTGGTATAGGAATCTGAGGAGTTGGCTCCGGCACCGGTGCTGGAGCCACTGCGGGGCCAAGTTAATAAACAGTCGTACAACAACAATGTTGGTGTGTTTATATAGGTTATTGAGACCGTAGAACTCGAATATGATGGTTATAAGACCGTATGGGTGTCTAGGACCCCCATGAGGGGGGCGGTCCTGACTGAAAAAAAGAGCACAGAGCGCAAAACAGAGGTAGAAAGGCAGGAAGAAAGAAGGATGAAAGATGAATAAAGAAGGAAAGAAATGAAAAAGGAGTCTGACTCAGAGGAGTAGGAGTTGACAGCCGCACCGGTGCTGGCTCCGGTGCGGTACCTCGTTATTAAAAATTAGTGTAATGATCAAATTGGGGTCTTTATATTTGTTATTGGGTCTGAGATTTCGAAAATAATGGTTTCAGGACCATCAAAGGAAAAAAATAAAAATTAAAAAATAAATAAATTTATAAATAAATAAATAAATTTCTTATTCTTTTTATGTTTAAACTTACAAATTTACTTTTTACATACCCTAAAGCAAGTAAATCAGTAAAATCAAACACCATCCAACCAGCATCCAACCTTCCTCCTGACCTGACCAACTGTGATCTATTGATCTATTGATTAAGGTCACATTTTGAGTAATCATTTTGGATAAACATAACATAAAATCAAGTTCATTATACAAACATCAAGTCAATATATGTCAACGTAACAAAATTTTCACATTAATATAAAATTACTTAGCAATTCATCTGAACTATGAATATAACTCACAACGACAAAACCTGACACACCTTAAGCACGAATAAACTGTTAACATAAACAAAGTTCTACACTTAACAACAGTAAAGTACTAACATAGCATACAAAGACGTACCATATTCACACTTTGTCAAGCATATCTTCTAACATATTATCGTTAACCTACACTGTCACAGTAACAATTTAACAAAATTTATCACAACATTGATTAATTATCATACGGATCAACGAAAATACTCTAACATAATAAGGTTTCCTCATCAATAAAGCTAACATGGACTTAAACATGAACTAAGAAAATAATGAACAACGACCAACCTAACACATCTTAAGCAAAGAAATAAGCAGTCAACATTACAAAGTTCACATTAACAACACATAAAGTAAACTAACACGGCACACAAAACGTAACCTATTCTTACTTTTATCAGCATATCTCTATCATATTAACGTTAACCTTACCCTGACACTGTAATTTTCACATTAAAAAGCTTACTTAGCATTCATTCTGAACTTATGAATATAGCCCCAACGACAAACCTAACCATTCTTAAACAGGAATAAACAGGTAACATTAACAAATTTTCACACTTAACAACATTAAAGTAACTAACATAACATACCAAAAAAACGTAACTTATGCACACTTGGTCAAGCATGTCTCTAACATAAAAATGTTAATTTTACAATGAACAGGTAACATTAGCAAAAATTTACCATAACCTTGCGTAATTATCATTACAGACCAACGAAAGTATGCTAACGTAACTAAGTTTTCACATTAAGAAAGCCACCGTAACATGACCAGAACTAAGAATATAGAATATAATATACAACGACAATCCTGACACATCTTAAGCAAGAATAAACTGCTAACATTAACAAAGTCCCAAACTGGAGATTCAACAAGTAAAAGAGTCAATAAATCAGAACATACGAGGGAAGATAAAAAAGTTTTCGTATTTTATAACATATATTTTTCAATGAAAAAAGCGTTATATAAATACCATAAAAAACATATAAATACATAAATATAAATATTTTAAATATATAATTCATCTGATCAGCGAACATAGGATTCAATTGGGTTAAGCTCGTATATATCTCTTCTTAAGAATTCAACATCCATGAAAGGAAATGTAAGTATAAAGGCACTTCAGCTGCCCACTAAACCATTTATTCGACATATATTACTCAACAGCACTCATTCTCTCATACAGAGAGAAGTAAACTCATCCAAGCTGATAGTCATAATTACACGCATTCTGTATACTGCATATATACGGAAACCATATAGTTTCAGGTGTAAATATCATAGTTACACCATGTGCTAATATGTATTAAGTCCTCAAGTTTGTCAACACATCGTTAAAGTGCGATGTTAATTCGTGTTTTATTTTTAAGCAAGGCTGTAATATTTTCAGATGTTCGAACCTGTGAAACCTATACACGTACGCATCGAGGTCACACACTTCGATGGGTTTCAATAGGTTGGCGTACATAAAGGGTTTTAATACCGTCACATGACGAAAACGCAACGTCTATTCTATTATCACCTCTCACACGGCTCACCTCTGATAGATATTTCACTTGATGGCGATCCATCAGATGACACATACTCTTATCCTCTACCCATGCTGCTGCGATGTCGTTAATCTTGATGAATCCATCAGCACAAACAAATAAAGGTCTATTATTTGACTCTCTGGCAGGAATACAAGTAATGTATCGGTATCCATCCGGTTTACGAATAAAATATAAATGACACACGGTTGGAATTAATCGAAGCTCCTCGTGAAGATATCACAACAGGTTAGGAGATGCAGAGGAGAGTTCACTCGTACCAGTACAGCGAAAAAATGGCCTACTGATGGAAATCGTAAGCGTTAAACAACTCTTATAGGTAATGAGGATTCTGTTCTTTCATACCCAATCAGAAAAATAAACAAGAATTACAACGCCACAACGAACCATATCCAGTTCAAAAAGGGTAATATTATTCTTAGACAACAACAACAACAACTTTAACAACAACAAACAACAACAACAACAAACAACAACAACAACAACAACAACAACAACAACAACAACAACAACAACAACAACATAACATAACATAACATAACATAACATAACATAACCAACCGACGAATATATACTAACGTTAACATTGTTTTCACATTAATAAAGCTAACATAGCATTACCAGAACTAAGAATATAAAGCGCAATGACAAAACCTAACGCCACATCACCCCGAATAAACACTAACATTAACAAAATTCCATACTTAACAACACTAAAGTAGCTAGATACAGCGTACAAAACGTAACCTAATTACACTTTTTCAAACATATCTCTAACATTATCATTGTTTAATTTTACATTAACACTAATATTATTTACGTAACATTTCGAGTATCAATTTCGAGAAAAACCAAGCACAAAATGAGTGCTTTATATACTAACCTGCGAATATAGGCTAACATTACAATGGTTTTCACAATAATAAACCTAACATAGCATCATATGAATCAAGAAAATAATGTACAACGACAAACGTAACACAACTTACGCGCTAATAAACAGCTACATTAACAAAGTTCCACAACCTTAACACCACTAAAGTAACTAGCATTGCAATACAAAACTAACCTTATTCATACTTTTTAATGTTCATGATTTTATACTGACCCGACCATGAATATATTGCTTACGCAACAAAAGGTTTTAGCATCAATGAAAGACTAACATGTCACAAACCTGAACTAAGAATATAATGTACAATGCAAACCTAACATACCTCACGCATGAATAATCAGCTAACATCCTGAAAATCCCTACTTAGCAAAAGTAAAGTAGCTAACAGGTCATACAATTACACGATATGTTTCCCACTTTCCCCTGCATTCAGCAAACAGGAAAAGACGGTATCATCTTAAACAAATTCCCTTAAAAAGTTACCAATCTATCAAATTTATACGGGCATCTTGAACATTAATTGACACAATCATCATTCAAAATTCACACATTTCGAGTATAACATCATTTTGAACTTAGAATAAACATAGACATTAGCAAAATTCTAGGGCCAACCTAACATTACTCAACAAAATCTTAACCTAGGCCCACGTTTCTAACACAACATAGCCCATTAACACAGTAATATCTTACAAAACTCATCATTTCTCTAGTAAATCAGTGTTAATTTCACACAGTCATAGTATTACTTAACATAACGTACCTAACTTAACGGAATAAACAGGCTTTCATTAGCCAAGTATCTAAAGCAACACACCACCACCCGAGAGAAAACCCAATGGGATGCGCACATTGAAGATGTGCATCCTGAGAAAGGATACCCCGGAATGGCGTGTAAGTGGCAATTACCCCTTGCCGAAGGAGCGGTAAGGCCTCAGCCCATCCCCGCCCCCCTTTTCAGAAAATATCAATTTCAAAACTAGGTAGCATTTGACAGAAGCCGCCATCATTACAGAGTACGATGATAGCACTGTAAGACTGTAAGCCACTACTTGAGATCCACCTCAGAGAGATGCATTGAAGACCCATCTCAGGGTACCCTGAAGGGGGTGTAAGCGGCTTAGGGCACAAGCCCAATGGCATGGCCCTTTACCGCTAATACACCCCTTCAGGGTACCCTGAGATGGGTCTCATGCATTCTCTCTGGCGTGATCTCCAAGTTAGTGCTTACAGGCTTACAGTGCTATCAAATTCGGACCTCTGTATGATGCGCTTCTGCCAAAAAATCTACCAGTTTTGAATTTATATTTCTGAAAGGAGGCGGGATGGGCTGAGGCCTTTTACCCCCCTTCGGAGGGTAATGCCCAACTTACACCACATCGGGAGTGATCCCTTCTCTCAGGATTCACACCCTTTTTCAATGTGCGCAATACCATTGGGTTTTCTCTCGGGTGAGGTGGTGTTGCTTTAGTACTCTTGGCTAATGAAAGCGTTTATTCGTAATTAGGTACGTTATGTTAGTATTACTATGACCGTTGTGTGAAATTAAACACTGATTTACTAGAGAAATGATGAGTTTTGAAGATATTACGTGTTTAACTGACGATGATGTTGGTTAGGAAACGTGGCCTAGGTTAAAGATTGTATGAGTAATTTAGGTTTGCCAAGAATTTTGCTTAATGTTCTACGTTTATTCATTTAGTTTCAAAATGATGTTTATTACTCTGAGTATGCTGTGATTACTGATGATGATAGTTGTCCAATTCTAGTTCAAGGATGCCCGGTATCTTAGATAGATTGGTAACTTTTTTAAGGGGAATTGTGTTGTTTTTTGGCTAACTGCTGATTATGCAGGGGAAAGTGGTAACATATCGTGTATTGTATGACCTGTTAGCTACTTTACCTTTGCTAAGTAGGGAATTTTCAGGATGATTAGTAAATTTATTCATGCGTTTGAGGTATCTTCTTTGCTTGTCGTAATACATTATATTCTTAGTTCAGGTCTGTGTGAACATTTGTTAGCTTTATTATGCTAAGACTTTGTTGCGTGAAGATATTATTCAATGGGTCGGAGTCAGTATATAAAGAACCATTAAAAAGTATGAATAGGTTACGTTTTGTATGCAATGCCAGTTACTTTTACTGGTTGTTTAAGTGTTGAACTTTGTTAATTTTAACCGTTTATTCGTGTGTAAGTTTGTGTTAGGTTTGTCGATGTACATTTTTTCTTAGTTCATTATGATCTATGTTAGGTTATTATTGGTGGAAAAACATTGTAATGTTAGCCTATATTCGCAGGTTAGTATTTATAAAGAACTCATTTTTGTGCTTTGATGTATATCCGAAATGATACTCGAAAATGACGTAAATCAATAGTGTTAATGTAAAATTAACAATGATATGTTAGAGATATGTTGAAAAAGTGTTGTGATAGGTTACGTTTTTGTACGCTGTACTAGCTACTTTTAGTGTTGTATAAAGTATGAGAATTTTGTTAATGTTAGTAGTTTATTCGGGGGTGAGATGCGTTAGGTTTTGTCATTGCCCCCTTATATTTCGTAGTTCTTGGTAATGACATGTTAGCTTATTAATGGTGAAATACAAATAGTTACGTTAGCATATATTTCGTTGGTTGGTATATATAAAGAACTTATTATTGTACTATGTTATTGTTGTTGTGGTTGTTGTTGTTGTTGTGTTGTTGTTGTTGTTGTTGTTGTTGTTGTCTAACGAGAATATATACCCTTTTGAACTGATATGTTCGTTCGTGCGGCGTGTTCTTGTTTACTTTCTTCTGATTGGTTGAAAGAAAGAATCTCATTACATTTAAGGGATGTTTACGCTTACGATTTCCATCAGTAGGACATTTTTTCGCTGCTTTTGTTACTGGTTACGATGACATCTCTCGCATCTCTACACCTGTTGTTGATATCTTCACTAGGAGCTTCGTTATTCCCAACGATGTATCATTTTATATTTAATCGCCAACCGGATGGATACCGATACTTTACTTGTATTCCTGCCAGGAGTCAAATAATAGACCTATTATTCGTTGTCTGATGGATTCACAAGATTATCGACATCGTTAGCTCATAGGGTTAGAGGATAAGGTGTGTTATCGACGGATCGATGAGTAGTGAAATATCTATCAGAGGGACCGTGCGCACTGTGAGAGGTTTGATAATAGGGAATAGACGTTGCGTTCTCATCATGTGACGGTATTAAAACCTTGATGTACGAAACTATTGGAAACCCATCGATGCTGACCTTCTTGCGTACGTGTATAGGTTTCACAGGTTTCGAACATCTTTGAAAAATATTACAGCATTGCTTAAAATAAAAACGAATTAACATCGCACTTTAACGATGTGACATACTTGAGGACTTAATTCATATAGCACATGGTGTAAATCTATAATATTTACACCGAAACATATGGTTTCCCGTATAATGCAGGATACAGGAGTGCGTTAAAAACTATCAGCTTGGATGAGTTTACTTCTCTCTTGTATGAGGGAATGAGTGCTG
>JABUQX010116390.1:0-2500 GCA_015478945.1 Trachelipus rathkii | reverse complement strand
AACATCTGCATAATACTGTCTGTAATGAAGAGGTGATAGTGAGTGTGTGTGGGTTTGATGGTGTAAGAAGAAATAGGTATTTTAGGGAGGAGGCAATAGATAGAGTGAGAAAGTTGAAGAATGGTAAATCTGCTGGTGATGATGGAATTACTGATGGAAATGATCAAGAACAAAGGCGAGACTGTGATTGTGTGGATATGGGAGTTGTATAACAAAGCGTTTATGGAGGATATAGTTCCGAAGGATTTTAGGAGAGCAGTAATAGTACCCTTATATAATTATAAGGGAGATAACAGGAACTATAGGAACTATTGAGGAATTAGTTTATTGAGTCTTGTGGGAAGATATATGCTGGCATTTGGTCGAAAGAGTGCGTCGAGTGACTGATGGACTGATTGGCGAAGAAGTTGAATATAGAAGTGGTAAAGGATGTATAGATCAAATCTTCACATTGAAACAAATGACTGAGAAAATGAGAGAGTAGAAGAATAAATTGTATATAGGTTTTATGGACTTGCAGCAGGCGTATGACAGGATTAATAGTTAAGTTCTGTGGCAGGTGTTAGTGATATATGGTGTTGGTGGTAGGCTTTTGAATGGAATCAAAAGTTGTTTGTCGATAGTGAAGCGTGTGTATGAGTAAATGGAGTTGAAAGGGAATGGTTTAATTTTAATATTAGTAGTGGAGTGATGCAGGTATGTGTTATGTCTCATTGGCTATTTAATTTGTATATTAATGAAGTGATGAAAGAATTAGAGGTAGAGGTGATAGAGGAAGGTGGTGTTAGGTTGATGGAGATGGAAGAAATCAGAGAAATATCTATCATGCTTATTTTACTCTGATGATTAGGTTTTGTGTGGTGAATCTTAAGAAAGTTTAAGAAGATTGGTAGATGGGTTTGGCAGGGTGTGTAAAAGGAGGGAATTGAAAAAATATGAAAATAAGAGCAAGGTGATGGTGGTGAGTGGGAGAGTCCGCGATGTGAAATAATGTTGGATGGTGAGCAATTGGAAAATTATCTGAGTTTAAATATTTAGACTATATAATGGATGAAAAGGAGACTTTTGATGCAGAGTATAGTAGGAAAGTTGTGAATGGTAGGAAGGTGGCTGGTGCAGCTGTGAATAAATCCTTGGAAATACAAAGGACTAAGTCTTTGCATGAGGGCTTTGCAGCACAAATGGTAAGTGGCTTTTTTATTGTTGCTTTGGCTTTGAGATCTCTTTCAACAGTCAAATAGTTGAAATAATATTTTAACGGTCTGGTATAAACTGAATCAGATTAAGATCTATATATTAAGATATTACTATAAATAGATTAATATTTTATTATATTACTTATTATTTGAATATGAACAAAAAATAAGTTACTTATATATATAATATATAAATATATTAATATATATATATAATATATATATATTTAATATATATAATTAGTGATACGATCTATTATAATTAATGGAGTGTATAACGATATTACCTGGTCCGTGTCTCGTTTTGTGTATGCCGTTGTACCTTCATTAGAAAATGAAGCGAGGCACTTTGGATAAAATCGTTCACCGTTCTTAAGTCAATAGCTTTTAATTTTGGAGGTTCCTTTTTGGTATGGATCCGAAATCGAATTTACATGTAGTTCCTCTCATATTAGCTTTATAACTAGTCTTAATTAGAACAAGCGCGCTCTCGGATAGAGCTCTACTGGTAAAGTGTGTTATTGATTTATGGCTTAATTTAATAAAATTAGATAATGAGATAACTTTGACAACCAATAAGAATAATAATAAAATAATAACTAATTAATAATAATTCAATTGGTCAATATATAATGTAATAGGTTATAAGGATGATGGAATTATTATATATCATCGAAGTATATGGTAATTTATAAATACAGATTGTAATATAGAATTGTTAAAGTGTGCTGTGAAAATCAATTTAAAATACACCGTGATGGAATAATTTAAAATAATAATGATAACCGAAAGAAAAACTATGTAATAATGATAATAAATCTCAAGTGAAGACTATTAGGAAATGTCTCTAGAATAATAAATAGGAATTAATTGAAGTTTTCTAATAGACTGAGCGTCTTGCAGTATACGTTAAGTCCGTGTGCAGTTAAAATTGGATTAAATTAATATTTAGTGGTTTGTGAAATGTTGATTTTATATGGTTGTTATGAGCTCACGGTGCCTCAAGGTTATTTAATAGAACTCTCTAATATTATCGATATTGAATTTTTCCCTCAATTGTAGGGTTCCGTCGAAAGTTTTTTGTGAATGCTCCGTTAGAATGTTTTTTTTATTTTTAAACTGTGTCTATTGGAATATTGCTACTCACTAAGTTATCTAGGTATATGATATTATTGGGAATAGCAAAGGGATGGTCATATTCCTTTATCTTTCGAACTTTAATAATGTACTCTGTTACTTTATTATCTTTCTAAATTTAACTCTCATATTAATAATAAATTATTTAATATTGTAATATTAATTAT
>JABUQX010116389.1:35000-46635 GCA_015478945.1 Trachelipus rathkii | reverse complement strand
ACGGGCGCTAGTACTTTTTGTAAAAATAATGGAAGTTGCCTTCCTTTTTCTTCTTCAATTTTTATTTAGGCATCCCACGCCACTAAAAAATTTAAAAAAAAAAGAGGCACAAGTTAAAAAATCGTGTAAAATTTTTACAAATAATATTAATAATGAGAAATTTTTTTCCATTATTTTTTTTTTCAAAAAGGGGTCTTAGTTTTTAGTTTTTTTTGGAAGCTTTTAAAAGGGGAAAAGCGGGGAAATTAAAAAAAGTGGGCAAAAATAGGGGAAAAAGCCCAATTTTTTCCCCAAAAAAAAAAAACGTTTTCCAATAAGATTGTTTTTATTTAGGTTTTTTTTTTTATGGATTTTAGTTTTTTCTAAAAAGGAGTTTATTTTGCTGGTGTGATTTTTTTCCCTTTTTGGTGAAAAAATTTTTAAAAAACAGGAACCAACTTTTTTTTTCAAATTTTCCTTTTTTCTTGTTTTTTTTCCAAATTCATGACAGAACTTTTTTTTTCTTGCCTTGATATCAAATAATTTGGCCTGGTGGGGGGAATTTTACCCTCGGTTTTTCCCGCCCCCCCCAAATTTTTTTTTCTCGTTTTCCCATTTTTCATTTTTCAAAAAAAAAACCTCTAGGCCCCCAACATATTCTGGCATTTTCCACAAAAATTTTTTCCCCCCTGGTTTCAAAAAAAAGGGAACGCTAAAAAAAGTTTTTTTTGTTTTCTTGGGGGGGGGGCTGAGTGAAAAAAACAGCAGGGGGAAAAGTTTTCGGGGAATGCCCGGGCTCAAAAGCAAAAAAAAAAGGTTGGATTTATTGAAGCCGTTACTTTTTGTCCAATGAGTTTTTTTAGGGGATTTTCAGTTTTTTAAAAAGGGGATTTTATTATTTTCCTTCCACAAAGATTGCGGGGGAAGTTAAAACCCATTCCGGTTTTAGGTGGAAAAAGCTGTTTTAGCCAAAAACAAGGGGAAAGGGGGGGATTGATTTTTTTCAAAGGGGGCCCAATTGGGGACCCCCCGGGCCCCTTTTTGGGGTTAAATCTTTTTCCGCTTTTTCTTTTTCATCTATTTCTTTTGAGCTCCAAAGAAAAAAAAGGGGAAAATTTAACTTCAAATTTTTTTTTTCCCCCTAGAAAAAAAAAAAAAAGGAAAAGCTTTCTGGGTGGGGCTTATTTCCCCAAACCTTGGTCGTTTAGCTAAAAATTTTCGTAATTATAAAAGTTTTTTTTTGGATTTACCTAAAGAATTTTAGATTTTTCTTCCTTATTTCAATTTTTCAAACCGGGGGCCTTGGTTTTTTGGCCAAAATTTTTTTCTTCCAAAAAATAAAGGGGGAAACTTTTGGGGGGAAAATTTTTCACCCAAAAAATTGGGGGGGCCTTTAGATGAGAGCGGAAAAAGTTTTTTTAAAATTTTTTTCCCATTTTTAAAATTTTGGGAAAAAATTAAATTTTTTATATTTAATGTTTCAGTCGCCATAAGTTTTATATTTTGTCCCGGGGACTATTTTTCCCCCCCCCCCCTTTGTTTTTCCTACCTTCTATTTGCTTTTAAGTTTAATTTTTCCCCTAGAACTGTTTTTCGAATATTGCGATTCTTCTTTTTTGTAACAAAAGGGGAAAAACTTTTTTTTCCAAATTTCTTCCACTTTCTTGGATTTTTTGTGGATAAAAAACTTGAGCCCCCAAAGGGAAAGTTTTGCTTTCAAAGGGGGACTCTCTTTTTCCAAAAAATTTTCCAATTTTTCCCCATTTTCCATTTTAAAAAAAAACAAAAACGGTAGTTTAAATTGTTTAAGTTTTTTTCCTATTGGGTTTTTTTTTCTTATTAAATGATATTTTTCTTTGTATTTTGGTTAACTAAAAAAGGAAAAATTGAAAAAAAAATAACTAAAAAAAAAATTAGAAATTTTTCCTGGATTTTCTTTTAGTTGGTTATAACAAGTTTGGCTTTTTTAAAAATTTTTTTCCTTTTCCAAATTCATCCGATATATCAAATTTCGGTTTTTTTGGGCCAGGGGGGGCCCAATTCTTGGGGGGGGGGGGGGGGGTTCCCCCCCCCCAAAACATGGGGGCCGGGGAAAACTTTGGGGGGGAAAAAAAAACGTATTCCCAAAAGTGTGTCTATTACTCTTTTCCCCAAAAGGGATTGGGGAAACCCCCCCCAAAAAAAGTTTTTAAAGTTTTTTAATCAGCATATCGGCGTTATTGTAATGCACATTATCAAGAATATTCTACAACATGGTTTCCTTTTAAATTTTTAGCATGGCTAACCGGAGAGTCTTTAACATAAGGGGAAGGGGGGGGGGCCCTTTATATTTTCAAAGGTTAAATTTTTTTTTTTTTCCCCATTTTTTTTCCCCCCCATTTAACCCAAACCTTTTTTTAGGCCAAAGGGGAAGTTTAACCCAAAAACCCCACGGGGGGAAACATTTTCATTTTTCGGGGGGAAAACCTTTTTTTTTTTCCTAAAAAGCGTGTTTAAAAAAAAAAAGGTCCAAGAATGAAAAAAAAAGTTTATTTATAAAAAAACTTGTTTTTTTTTAAAAAAGGATTTTTCCCTTTTTTCCCCACCTCATATTTTACCGAAGTGTTGTTTTTGGCCCTTTATTTTTTTTTCCAAATTTTTTTTTCCCTTCGGTTATACCCCAAATCTTGCAACTATGCAGCCTTGAATTACAGGGGGGGGGCCCATTAATTTAACCCCCATTTAAAAGGGAGGGTTTCATGTAAAGGACATTTTTTACAAAACTATTCTTCACATTTATTTTGAGGAACCAAGGAGGTGGGTGGGGAAATGTTTTTCTTCCGGGTTTTTTTTCCCAAGGCAATTTATTTAAAAGTAAAGCTTTGGAAAAATTTAAAAATTAAAGGGTTAAAGAAGGGGATTTTAAAAAACCCCGTTACGGCTTTCCCCCTATCTCTAACCTTCCCTTTCTAACTTTTGAAAAGGGCCCATATCTCCAGCATATTGAAAATTTAAATCTACCTTTTCATTTACCGTTTTGGAATTGAGGGGAAAAAGGGTTTAAAATTGGATGGAAGATGATATTCTTTCCCTTCCCCAAAACTTTTTTCGCCCAACCCCCCAAAATTTGTGGTATTTTTTTCCAATTTTTCCTTTCTTACCAAATTTGAAAAAACGGATTTTAAAGGGGCCGGAATTTTTCGCCGGCCATTTTTTTAAATTTTTTAATTTTTTTTCGGGGTACCCAAAAAACAAAAGGGGACTTTCCCCATTAAACTATGTTTTAAGGAAAAAAACTTTAACATTCAAAACTTTACCCCTTTTAAAAAAAATTTTTTCCCCCCGGGAGCAAAAGGGAAATTTTTAAATTGGTTTTCCATTGAAATCTAATATATGGAAAAGAAGTTAAAAAAAAGATATTTTAAGTGTTTTGCTAAGTGCCAAATATTGAAAAGTAAAGGAAGGAAATAAGCGAAAGGGAAAAAAAAATTAAAGGAAGGTTTAAAAAAACCAAAAAAGGGAAAGTTTGTTAGAAAGGGGCAGGGGCCCCAATTTAAAGGAAAGGGGGGCTTGGGGAGGATTAGGGGGAAAAAAAAGGGATTTAATATTGTTGTGGAATGGCTGAATATTTTTCCTGAATTTATAAAAAAAAAACCCCTTTTCCTTTTTTTTTGGGGGCCCCAGGGGGAAAAAAAAAGGGGGGGGGGCTGTTCATAAATGCCCGGGGTTGGGGAAAAGGGGGGGGGGCCTTTTTATAGAAAAGGTGGGTGGGGTATACCTCGGGTTTTAAAGAAATTTAAAAAAGGATTTAATTTCCTTTTTTTTTTTCAAAATGTTTCCTCCAAAACCTTTCCCCGGTGAAAAACCGCCGGGGGGGTCCAATAGCGGATAAATTAAAAAACTTGGAGCCGAATTAGGGATTCCCAAAAAAATCTTCCCCCCAAAATCCCATAAAAAAAACCCCCGGTCCCTAAAAGGGTTTGGTTAAATCGGGGGGAAAAAACCATGTGCCAAAACTTTTTGGGGACAATTTTGATTAAAAAAAAATGTTTGTTTAAATGCAATGTTGAAATTGAAATAAGGGAATAAGATTTTTTTTTCAAAGATGGTTGATTTGAGGGGGGTCCGAAAAGGGATTTTGTTATTGTTTTTTCCTTTTTCAATTTTCGTTATTTTCAAAATTAATTTGTTTATTAAAAAAAATGGTTTGCCGTTTTTCTTTGTTTTTCCCCCACCCCCAAAGGCCCGGGCATGGATGTTAATTCCTTGTGGTATTTCAAAAAATTTATTTTTTTCCTTTTTTTTTCCCCCCCCCATTTTTGGGGGGAAATTTTTTTCCCCTGGTTAAAACTAATTTTGTTGCCATTGATATCCTTAACCAAAGCTCCTCTGGAAATTTGTACAAAAAAAAACCCAGTTCCGCAAAAGAAGCGGGGCCCCAAACGGTTTTTTTATTTTTTCCAGATATTAGGGTTTTTTTTTTACTTCCCCACAAAATCTTTCGTTTTTTTTTTTTTTCCCCCCAGTTTTTTGAAAAAAAAAAAAAACCCCCAAAAAAAAAGGGGGGAAAAAGTTGTTTTTAAATAAAAATTTCCCCCATTTTTAAAATAGGGTTTTTTTTTTTCTAAAAAGTTCTTTATTTTTTTTTCCCAAGATTATTTTTTTTCTGGGACAAAGTAGGGGTTTATTATTTTCCCATTTGTTTGAAACATAGAGGAATTTTTAAAGGGGGCCGCCGGGGCGTTGACCCCAAAGTTTTCCCCGCGGGTGGTTTACGCCTCGAAATAAATAAACCCGCAAAAATTTTCCCCCCATTTGCCCAAACATTTAGGGGAAAAACCTTTTTTTTTTTTTCCTCTTCTTTTTCTGGGACTTGGGTGGAAACAAAAGTTTTTCCAAAAAAAAAACTCTTCTTGTTTTTTCTTTTTTTTTTCCCACTTTTTACCCAAAAAAAAACGGGCCCCAAAAAAAAAATGGCTTTTCCAAAGAAAGAGTTCTAAAAAGTGAAATCTCAATATTCTGACGACACCAGTAACTTTAATGAGATGTTTTAATAAATGGGAAAACCATTTAGAAAAGGTTTTTTTTCCCAATTTATTGGGTTTTTTAGTTTAGTTAAAAATTTAATTTTATATTTTTTTAAATTTATTTTTGTTTAAAAAAAAATTTTAATTAAAAAAATTAAAAAATGGGATTATATTTATAAACTTTTCAAAAAAAAAAATTTCCCCCCTTTTGAAATGATAAAAATTTGGGGGGAAAAAAAAAAATTTGGTAAATTTAAAAAAAAAAAAAATTTTTCCTAAGAAAAAGGTTTACCCCCTAAATCTTGGGGAAAAAAATTACAGAAATCTTTTTCAAAAAAAAAAAAAAAAAAAAAATCCCCCATTAAAAAACCCCACAAATAAAGGGAAACAGTTTGGTTTTTAAAAGGGTAAGAAGGTTTTCAATCTTAAATATTTTTACCATTTAATTTTTTAATGTTTAGTTTTGTTAAAAATTTTATTAAAAGGGTAACTTTAACATTTTTAAATATTGGTTCTTTTCCGCTTTTTTCCATAAATTCGTGGGGAAAACAAAATTTGGCGGGAAATATTAAATTCTATTTGGGAACATACGGGGGTGAAAATAAAAACTTGTAATAATTATTAGGGTTTTTTTTAAATTTAAATATTTTTTCCCTTTTTTTAACAAGTTATTTTTTAATTTTGGGGTCTTTTTTTGATTTTGAGGCTTAAAATTTTGGATAATTTTTTTTTCAATTTGGGGGGAACCCCCAAAAAAAAAACCATTTAGGGGGCTCTAATTTTTTTTTAAACCCTTTGGGGGCAAGGGATGCCCCAGGAAAGTTTTCACCCCCAGGTTTACCCAAAAAGGAAAGGGGTTTATGGTGGTTTCAGGGGTAAACTATTTACCAACCCAAGGGGGAGAAAAAAACATCTTTTAAACAGGGGTGGCTTATTTAATTTAAAAAAGGATTGTTTTTGAAGATTTGGTTTGGCCAGGGTAAATTTTTTCCGGGCGGATTTTTAACCCACCAGAAGATTTTTACAATCTGCCATTATTTTTGAAAAAAAAAAACCCCCCTTTCAAAGAAGGGATTAAGGAGGGTGAAAGTTTTTTTCCCAAAAAAACCCCGGGGAAGAAAAGGCCGTACTAATTTTTTTTATAGGGTTAAAAAAACCCCCAAAGGGGTTTTTTCTTTTTTTTTTTTGGAGTTTGTTGGAGGGAGGGAGGGGGGGGGTGTCCTTTTTTTCCCCCACGGGGGGAACAAGCTTAAATTTTAACTTCTTAAGCATTGGGAAAAAAAAAAAAAAAAAAATTAATTTTTTTGTTAAAAATTAATTTTGTTTCCATTTAGTAACAAATAATTAAAACTTTTTTTTCTTTTTTTTTAAAGTTTTAATAATTAATACAAATTTTTAAAAACTTCAATGTAATAAAAAATTTTATGGAAAAAAAAAAAATAAAAAATTTTTTTTACCTTTTTCTTTACCCCCAAATTTAAAAAATTACTTAGGATATGGTTTAAATGATTAAAATAATTTAAAGGTTTTAAGGGGGGACCTTGTTTTTTTGTATACCCCCAAAAATTTTATTTTTTAAAACAAAACAACCTTTAAAATTTAAAAACTTTGTAAAATTTTATATTTAAAATGGTACAACAATATACTTAATTTGTAACCAATTTACCAGAAAAAAAAGGGAAATTAAATATTTTTCCCCAATGGGAAACCCTATTTTTTTATTTTCCCCAAGCGCAATTAAAAGTGGGGACTTTTTCCAAAACCTTTTCCCCCCCCCCCATTTTCAATTTTTTTTTGTGGGGCCCCCAACTTTTTTCAAATTTTTTTTTCAAAAAAAATTTTCCTCAAAAAAAATTTTATTAAGGAAAAAAATTTATTTATAAAAATGAATTTTTTTTCGTTTGTTTTTCATTTTGGGTGGGTAAAAACCATTTTTTAAAGGGGGGAAAAGGTTTTAAAAATTTTGAGAAAAAAAAACTTTTTTACATATACATGTAAAAAATTTTGAAATTTTGATTTTTTTTTTTCCATGGGGGGGACTTTCACAAAAAAAAAAAAAAAAAAAAAAGGGCCCAAAAAATTTTGGGGGGACCCATCCCCATTTGTTTTTTAACAGAGTTATGTTTTAAAATTTAAAAAGTTTTTTTTTACATTTTATTCTCGGGGGGGAGGGGGGATTGGGGGGGGGGAAACGTTTTGCTAGTGGACTTTTTAAAATGGGGATTAATTGGCCAAATTGGGGCTTATTTTGAAAGGTTTTGCCGGGAAATATTTTCCCATTGGGGGTTTTTTGTATTAGCTTTCAAAAACCCCAGGATTTTTTCAAGGGGGGGGGGCTTTTTTTTTTTTATTTTCTTTTTGGCTAACCACCTTAAATTTTGGGGGATTTAATTTTTTTTTCGGGGATTCCTTTATTTTAAAAAAGGCGGAAAAAAAAATGTGGATTTTTTATAATTAATATTAATTATAATTAATATTAATTATTTTTATTATTTTATATTGTATATACTTAATTAAAACAAATTATTATATTATAATATAATATATTAAAATTATATATTAATTAATTTATTAATTATATTATATTATTATATTTAATTTAAAAATATAATATTAATTATTATTTATAATTATTAAATAATTATATTTAAATTTATTTAATATTAAATTTATAACCTTTTTTTCTTTCCAAGGACGGCCCCCCCCAAATTTTGCCCCATTTTGATGAAAGGGGATTGTGTATTTTGGGACCTAGGGGGGAAAATTATAAAGGAAAAACTTAATATATCGGGATGGGACTTGTGGGAAAAAGTGGGAAAGGGAGGAAATCTTATTTTTTCAATTTAGGGGGGAGGCTGTTGATTTAATTTGGGAATATTTTTGGGTTCCTGTTTTGGGCTGGTTTTCCTTGGAAAAACCTTTTTAAAAAAAAAATTGATGGGGCTTTTTCCTGGATTTTTATTGAATTTTTTTTCCTTTTTTCAAACCAAAACTTTTGTAAATGGGATTTTCGGGGGGAAATTCTTCTCCCCAATGTTTGTGGGATGTTTAAAACTCGTTGGGTCCCAAAAAAAATTATTTTACATTTGTGAAATCTTTTGAACTTTTTTTTCTAATTTTTTTCTTGTTTGGGAGAAGTGGATGAAATTGTTTTCTTTTTTTTATGGGAAAAACTTTGGGTTTTTTTTTTTTTCCCCCCTTTTTGGGGGCCCAAAAAAAAAACTTTTTTCCTGATGTTTAACATTTGGGTTTTTTTTTTAATTTTTTCTTTTTTAAATTTAGATTTTTTTATTTTTTTAAAAAAATTTTCAATTAATTAATTTTAATAAATTTATTTATTTTTTTTAAAAAATAACCCCCAACTAGTGTTTTTTTTTTCGGGGGGAAAAAAAAAAAAAATCTCATTTTTTTTATTGGGGGGGGGGGACAAAAACCCCATTAATATAATTATATTATAAATATATTATTATTAAATATATTTATTTTTTTATTAAAAAATTTTTATTATATTTTTAAATAATTCTAATATATTTATAATATATATTATACATATTTAGTATAAATTATTTTATTATTTAATTTTAATAAAAATTATATAAATAAAAATTTTTTAATAATTATTGAGGGGGGAAATTTTTTTGGGGGCTTTAATTTTTGGGGGGGGCTTTAATTGCTTTAAGCCCCAAAAAAAACTAAAAAGGCGGGCTTAGGAATTTTGGTAATATTTTTTTTTTTCTTTTTTTTTTAAAGGGCTCGGGGGAACAATATATTTCCAAAAAATTTATGGGGGGGGGGGGAGGCGCCATTTTAGCTTTAAAAAGGAAGAATCTCAAAAAAAAATATTTAATTTTGAGGGGGCGATCGTGGCAGAATTCTTATTTTTTTAAAACAAATATCCAAAATTGGTATTATCGAGTTTTGGTTTTTCTTTTTAACCATCCCCCCCCGGGCCAATGGATTTGTTATTTACATCAGTCAAGAGTCGAGTAGTCAACTTGGAAATTCAGAAAAAAGTTGGAAAAAAAAAAAAAATTTTTTGCATTATATATAATATAATTATATATTATATATTATATTATATTTTAAAATATAAATAAATAATTTATAATAAATTATTTTATTTTAATATATATATTAATATTAAATTATTATTATATATAAATATAAATTATTTATTTTATAATATTTATGTGATTTTATTTAGTATTGTTAATATAATTTTTTTTTTTTTTTTTTTTTTTTTTTACAGGGGAATTACCCCCCCACCCCCCCCCACTCCCACGGGGGGGGTTAAAAGGGGGGGGCCCCTTTTTTCAAAAAGGGGGGGGAAAAGGGGGGGGGGGAAAAATTTAAAATACAGGAAAAAAAAAGGGGGGGGGCCCCCAACCCCCCCAAGCCTTTTTAAAAACCTTAAACGCAAAAAAATTTTTTTTCTTCTTTTTTTCAGGGTGGACCCCCCTTCAAGAGGGGGGGTTTTTTAAAAGAGGAAGGGAAAAGATTAAAAAAAATACCATAGGTTTTAGGGGGGAAAAAAAACAAGGGAAAAAGGATTGGGGGGCCCCAAAGGAGGTTTTTCCCCACCATAGGGGAAGGCAAGAGTTGGGCTGGAAAAAAAAGGAAGGGGGGGAAGGGGGCCCAAAAACCCCCCCACAAACGGGGGAACGGAGGGGTCCTGGGGGATTTTTTTTCCAAATTTTTTGTTTTTCGCCCAAAAAAAATTTTTTTTTTTTTCCATTTGCGAAAAAGGAGGGGACATTGGCCCACCCCCCTTGGTATTGCGAGGGCGGGAAACCCGGGGGCAATTTGGGGGAGGGGTGGGGGAATTTGCGGGAGGTTGGGGGCCAAAAAAAACCCTCCCTCTTTGAGGGGCAAATTTTTTTTCTTTTACCGGTTGGGGGTAAGTTTACCCCCTATAGAAAAGAGGGGGGATTTTTTAAGGGTGCGCAAAACGTTTTTTCCCCCCAACGGTTTCGCGCAGAAGGGATAAGGAGGGTCCCAAAAAGGGAAAAAAAGAGGTTAAGAAAAGTAGGGGGAACCCAAGTTAAATTAGGTTTCCTTTTCTTTAGCTTTTTGGGGAAACCTTTTTTTTTTTTTTTTTCCCAACCCCTCCCTAATTTCCAAAAATAGGGGAAAAATTTTTGGGAGGCCCGGGAAGGGCCCCCCCCCCCCAAAGGGGATTGTTTTGGAGGAAAACAAGTACTTCCAAAAACAAAGGGGCGAAATTAAGGGGGCCCTTTTTAAATATAACTTTGGAAGTTAAAAAGGGCTGTTTTTTGGCCAGGAAAAGAAAAAAAAAAAAAATTCCCCCGGGGCAAAAAAACCTTTAGCTGTGCAAAGAAAAAACTCCCAGTTTCTTTGAGGCCCACTAGCAACCTTGCCATTTGAGGTTTCCAAGATTAATTTTATTGTTTATGTTCAGACCAAGGAATGTTTATGTTGTCAACAGGTGAGGACGTTAGAGGAAACCGCGGAAAAAAAAAAATTAGGAAAGTTAGGAGGTGTTTTGAGAGGGAGATGTAAGTAGTTGAGGTTTATAAGAGGTTGAATTTCACAAGGTTGTGGGGGGCCCCACCGGGAAAATCCCATCCAGGTCGGCAAGAATAGAATCGCAAAGCTGAAGGACGAGAGACAACTCTAGATTGCAAAAGAGGGAGCAGATTTGAAATGAGTTGGAAGAATGGAGAGTGAGTCATCGGCATAAGTAGTGGAAACCAGAGTTGAAGTAAAAATGTAGGAAGATCATTGATGAAAAGTAAGAATAAAGTTGGAGATGTAACAGAACTTGCGGAATACCCACAATTAACAGGAAAGGGGAAGAAAGTCGCTCATACAACGAGTGCTTGATATGGAGGCGAACCAGAAGAGAAAACTTTGACAAGAGTAAGGAAGGGAAGGGGGGGGAAGGAGGGGGGAAACCCCCAAAGGGAAGGGGAGGGCTTTAGAGAGTAGCGATGCCATTGCCCATACTCGATCCAAAAAAGCCTTTGGATATATCGAGTGCCCCCACCAAGACTCCCCCTAGTCCCTAAGGGCAGAAAGGACCATAAATCAGTAAAGATGATAGTATGTCACCAGTAGGACCTCGAGCGTCGAAAAGCCAACTGATGATCTGAAAAGAAGGGAATGAGACTCCATATGATCCAGGAAAATGAGAGTTAAAGAAGAGTTTTCAAAGATCTTATAGAATACAAGTGAGAGCTATAGGACCGATAGTTGAAGGATCAGAGCGGGCTTTTGCCCTTTTTCGGGATTTGTTGGACATATTTTGGCGGCCGGCCCCGGGCTTTCCCAAGGGGGCAACTTGAGAAATTTGTACTTAGTATTAGGGCAATTAGAGAGTAGAGTTGGAACGAGGGACAGGGCCAGCTCGGAAGCACACTCCCTCCAAACACGGGAGGAATGCCATTTCATTCCCATTAGCCTTCCTGACACTCATAGATCTCAGAATCCCATGCAACCCGATCATGCGTATTCCGCGGGAAAGAGGCATAGAAACCTTGAGGGAAGAAAGCAGGGGGAGGGGATGCCGGGAATCGTTTCCAGGGTAGAAATTAGATGAAAAAAAAAAGGAAGGGGGCTTGGAAGAAGGGGGGGATTTTTAAAAAGGGCCCCTTTTCAGTTAGGAGAGTTAGCTACAGAACAGCCGTCAG
>JABUQX010116389.1:15000-32500 GCA_015478945.1 Trachelipus rathkii | reverse complement strand
CTAAACCAATTCACTTTTTGGACACCATTTATTCTTACCCCCCCCCCCAACACCTTCCCCTCACACACTATCGTCATACATTACTTTTGATTCCATTTCAGAGGCCTATCACCAACACTATATATCACTATATCACTAACCCTGCCATAGACCTTTCCCTATTAACCCCTATTCATATCCCTGTTGCAAGGTCCATTTTTTTTAAAAAAAACCCTTAAAAAAACCAAAAATTTTTATTTTTCCTTTTCCCCCTTTTTTCCTTCCATTTTTCTTTCTGTGGTTTTAAAAAAAAGATTTTTTTTGAATCTCTTGAACTCAACTATTCCTAAACGCCACCGTATGTTCTTCACCAATTCAGTCCTTCTCAGTCATCGGCGCACTCTTTCGACCAAAAACACCAGATATATCTTTTCCCCTCAACCACTCAATTAAAACTAAATCCCTATTTATTTCTACAGTTCCTTTTATCTCCCTTACCTTTATTATAAAAGGTACTATTTTACTTTGCCTCTTTCCTTCCAATCCCTTCGAAACTATTACCCTCCATAAACGCTTTTATTACCACTTCAAGATCCAAATCAATTCCACCATTTTTTTGCTCCGTTCTTGAAAAGGTCAAAACCCAGTAAATTTTTTTTTTTTTTTTCATTTCTAATTAACCTGGGGGCAGAATTTAACCCCATTTTTCTTTCAAAAAAAAACTTTTTCCTTTCTACTCTTTAACCCCCCCCCCAATTTTTTTTCCTTTTCCTAAATTTTTTTTGCTAATAAAAAATTTCCCATTCCCCCCCAAAAAAATTTTTTAAAAAACCTATTTTTTTTTTCCCCTTTTTTCTTTTTTGTTTTAACCCCCAATTTCAAAAAAAAACCCCCACCCCACCCCACATCCTTCTATCCTATTTTGCCTCCTTCTTTTTTTTCATCAAATTTTTTAAACTTTTTGCCCCAAAAAAAAAAATTTATTTTTTACAGTTTTTTTTTTTCAAAAAAAGTTTGTTTTCTTTTACCGACCAACCAAAAACTTTTTCCCACTTTTTTTTTCACAAAATTTCCAAAATCTTTTTCAGTTTTTACAAAAAAAAAAAAAACAAACCCCATTTCCCCTTATTTTTCAAAAATTCATTTCTACTATTGATGAAATGGTTTTCCCCATTTAATTATTAAGTTTCTTAAAAAAAAAAAAAACCCCCTTTTTTTTTTCCCCCCCCCGCTTTTTTTTTCCTTTCATAAAAAAGAGCCCCTTTTTTCTTATTTTTTTTCCCTTGGATTCATTATTTTCCCCCCCATTTTTGAAACTTGTTTCTCTTTTCATGCCCCTTACTTATACTCAAAATAACTGTTTAACTTTTAAAAACCTTTTTTCGGCAACTTTTTCCTTTCTAATTTTTAAACGTATTTGGCCATTTCTAGGCTTTTCCTTAATATTCCTTGCCCTTGTTTATTATGTTTGGAGTCATTTTTTCTTTGTTTCTTTTTGAAAAAAATTTTTAATAGTTTCATTTTTTTTTGCTATTTTTTTAGGGAACAAATTCAACCCCCCCCCCCCCCCCACAACGGGGGGGCTTTCCTTTTAACTTTTTTAAAAACCCGCTTGGGCATCCCCACCCTCTTTTTTTCCCCAATTCCACCCCCCCACCACTCTCAAAGACCAAAAGCTTAAAACTTTTCCTTACTTTTTAATTGCAGCCCACCCCAAAACCCAAAAAAACCAATAAACCTTTTTTTTTTCTTTTGCCCCACTTTTTGCGCGTAAAAAAAAAAACAAAATTTTGTGATTTCTTTTTGTTTAAGAAATTTTAATTTCCCAAAGAATTTTTATTCAGGGGTTTTTTATTTTTTTTTTCAAAAAAAAACCCGGGTTTTTCCACTTTGGTTAAATCGAGTAAACTGAATAGGGTGTACATTGCGGGAAAGGCAATTTTCCCTTTAACATTTACTTAATTTCCTTTATTTTAACCCTTGTGTTTTTCAAAAACTAATAAACTTTTCCGTTCCACTTTCTAAATTTTTTAAACCCCCACTTTTTTCTCTTTCCCGTATTTTTTTTTTTTTTTTCCCCCCCCAAAACCTTTTTTTTAATTATCCCATTTTCCCCCCAAATTTCCCCCCAATATTAGGCACGGCAGATATTTAGTGAATTTCGATTTATTGACCAACATTAAAATTTTGATCACCCGGATAATTTTTTTTTTTTCCCAATTTTTTTCTTGAAAAAAACCCGATTTGAAAAAAAACTGTTGTCCAAATTTTTACATTCTTTTTTTTTCCTTAACCCATTTTTTTTTTTTTTTTTCTTTTTTTCCTTCTTTCACCCAAACAACCAAAAAATTTTCAAAAAAATCATTTAACTTTTCAGGTTTCGTCATCCTCTAACCTTTTTACCAACCTAAAAAAAAACCTTTCTTAGTATTTTTTTCTTTATGGGGGATTTTAAAATGAAATTCTGTTTTAAAAAAAGGGAAAATTAATTTTACTTAACCCTGGCCAACAAAAATTTTTTTTATTTTTTAAACCCTTTCTTTCCCCTCCCCCCACAGGGAAAATCCCAAATTTCCCCCCCCAACCTTTTTTTTTTCCTTTTTTAACCCATTTTTCTTTTCCCAATTTTTTTTTTTCTTCCTTGGATTACCCCAAAAAAAAAAAACCAAACTCCCTGTGTATTTCCGGCCCCAAATTCCTTTTTT
This sequence comes from Trachelipus rathkii, assembly GCA_015478945.1. Lineage (NCBI taxonomy): Eukaryota > Metazoa > Arthropoda > Malacostraca > Isopoda > Trachelipodidae > Trachelipus > Trachelipus rathkii. Next base: position 29,816 of record JABUQX010116389.1, on the reverse strand, counting down.
TTTTATTTAGAAATTTTTCCATCATAAGTATTCATTAAAGGTAATGTATATTTATGATTTATTAATATTATTTATATTTTTATTATATATTTTTTAATATTATTATATTTTATAATATTATTATTATATTTTTATTATTTAATATATTATAACATTTTTATTATTTATTTATATTATTTTTATATATTTTATATTTTATTATATTTTTTTTTTTTTTTTACGGTTTATCCACCCCACCGGGCTTCAACGGGGGCAAAGGGCCCCCTCCTAAATTTTTTTCAGGGGATGGGGGTGTAAAAAAAAAATCAAACAAAAATTTCAAAAACTAAACCACCAAAATTAACCGGCCCCAGAATTTTGGAAAAAAGCCCCCAACAAGGGGGGAACCCGCGGGGGGGCTTTAAAGTTTGAGGGGGGCAAGGGGGTAAAATTGGAGGTTAGGGAAAAAACCCCCCCAACAGGGGAAAAGATGGGGGGGAAAAAGGAATTTTCCCCCCAACCCAGGGGGAACAGGAGGGTTGGCAGGGGGAAAAAAAAAGGGAAAGGAGGCCACCCCCCCCGCCAGCCGGGAAAAAACTAGGTTCGTCAGAGAAATATTTCATTGATCAAGATCAACCAACAACATCAACAGCGTATCCTAGTTCGCGTCTTGTTCGGGGCCCCTCCGGGCCTCGGCGTGTGGCGTTGTCGCGTGCCAGGGCACCCCTTCAGAAAAAAACAGGGTGGGGTGGTGTGCGTCGCTCCCCCTCTCTTCCGTTCTCATTTTCGTGGCTCTCTACTCTATACTAACATCCCCTCGGGGCGTAAAGGCGGTCACGCGGTTATTTTCCTCAATGAAGGTAGGGGGGCCCACGGGGCAGGGGGTTGGGGGGGGGAAAAAATAGTTTCCTCCCGAAAAAGGCCCCACCTTGGGGCCGGCCCTACGGTTTTTACCTTTATAGGGGAAAAAAAAAAAGGGAAAGGATAAAAAAAAAAAACCCCAACCAAATTTTCCCCCGCCCCCCCCGCCCGCAAAAAGGATAGGGGAAGGGGGGTTTCAAAAAAGTGAACTTAGGGAAAAAAGACAGGGGACCCAGTTTTTGGATAAAAAGGTTCCTTTTTTTTTTTTTGCCTTTGGGGAACTTTTCGGGGACCCCTAATCCCCCCAAAAAAAAAGGCCGGGTTTTGGGGAAAAACCTTTTGGAAGGGGGGGTGGCCCCCCCCCAAGGAATATGGGAAGAAAAAGGCCCAGTTTTAAACTCATACAGGGGGGGCGGGATGGGGAGGGCCCTTGTTATTTTTAAAAACTGGAAGTTTTTTTAAAATTGTTGAAAGGAGGGGGAAAAAAAAAAAAAAGGGTCTTTTTTTTTTTTTGTTTCTTTTAAAACAAGGGGGAAAAAAAAAGACAGCAGAAGGGGGGGGGGGCTTTTCTTTTTTTGAAGGGGGGGGGGCACATTAGGGCCAAAAAAAAAAAAAAAACCCGTTTGGTTTGGGGAAATGTTTTATTTGGTTAAAGGGGGGGGGCAAGGGGATTGGGTTTTTTTAAATTTTATTGTTCGGGGAAAAAACAGGGGAAAGAGGGGCGAGAAAGGGAAAACCGTCGAAAAAAGGGAGGATTAGGAAAAAAAAAGTTTTTGGGAAAGATTGTTCCAAGAACAAATCGGGAAGGATTTGTTTTTAAAGAGTTTGGGTTTTTTTTTTAAAAAGAATTGAAATTTTTTTCAAAAAAACCAGGGTTTCAAAAGGGAAAACGGGGAAAAAAACCCCCCAAACCCAGGGGGGGGAAAAATTTTCTATTTTTCCCAGAAATTTTCAAAGTCTCACGTGTCAGGGGAATTCCCGGGGGGAAAAATATTTTTTAAAGGATATTAGAATGCTGCAATTCTTAAAAAGAAAAGTTTTTAAAAGAAGGGAAGGGGGGGCCAAGAATTGGTTGAAAAAAATTTGTTTACTCTTATCCCTCGAAAGGAATTTTTGTTTTTCGAAAAGTTTTTTTTTCATTTTTCGGGGGGCAAATTTGGAAAGTATATAAATCTTGGGAAAGTTAAAAAGAAAAGTTTTATGTAGAGAAGAGTTTTTTTTTGGAGGAAGGAAATTTTTTCCATTTTTAAATGAAAAAAAGTTTAAGGGGGTGTCGTGAAGGTAGGAAGGGGGGGGGAAATTAAATGCAATCATGGCGAAAAATGAAAACCCTGAGGAAACCCAAACCCCCCCCCCCAACTTTTCAAACAAAAAAGGAAAAAAAGGGGAAGAAAGGAAGAAAGGTTCCCGCCAATCAAAAAACCCCCCAAAACCCAGGCCCCCGGATATTGGAAAGGGGGGGGGCCCGAATTTTGGGGGGAAAAAGGGAAAAGGGGGGGCCTTAAGGACATTTAAAGTTAAAGGGGGCCCAAAAAAAAGGGGAGGAAGGGAGGGGAAAAAAAAAAACCCAGGGGGAAGGGGGGGAGGGGGGGGCTTGGAAAGGAGGGCAGTTTGGAAACCCCGGCGGTTTTTGGCCCCATTTTAAACCCGGGGGGGTTTTCCCCCAAAAAAAAAGGTTTTTTTGGGGAATTTTTTATTGTCAAAAGCCCCCGGGGGGCCCCCACCCAAACCGGGCCCAAAGGGGTTCTCCCCCGTAAGTTTTCCTAAAAAAGGGGGGCGGGGGGGGGGAAAAAACCCAAATAAAAATTCCAAGGGGGTACAGAATGGGTCAAGGTATAAAATCGCCCAAAGAAATTCCTGTACAAGGCAGTTGCAAATCAGCAAAGGGCCCCGTTTACTGGGGGGGCGGGGAATCGGGAATAAAAAAAGGGGGGAAAAGGGGAAATTTGGAAGTTTTTCCCAAGGGGATGATGTAAGAAAATTGGGAAGGGGAGGGGTTGGAAGGAAAAAAAGGAGTTTTTTTTCCCCAAAAAAAAAAAAGGATTTTTTTTTTTTTCTTAAGGATTTTTATGAAAAATACTTATTAATAAAGGGAAAAAATCTTAATATTGCAAGGACTGCTAAGAAAAAAAAGGGGATTTTTCCAAAGGGGAAAAGCGGGGGGGCCTTTTTTCCTTTTTTTTTTCCCCGGGGGGAATAGGGGTTGGGGGGGAACATGGGTTTTTGCTATGGTATGATTAATAACACAAAGTCTTTGAGGGGGGAAAAAAAAAAAAAAAGTTTTTTTGCTAGATATTTGGGGAAAACATTTAAAAGGGGGAAAGGAATTATTGAAGTTTTCCAAACCCCCGAGGGGGGGGGCGGGGGGAACCCCACGGGAAAAGGCCAAACCCAAAAAAAAAAAAAACCTCCCCTTCCCCCCAAAACCCCTTTCGAAGGGGAGGGGGGAAAAAAATTTGCAATTTTCCCCGGGGGGGGGCCCCCCAAAAAAAAACCCCCAAACCCCGTAGGTGCAAATTTAAAAGATATTAAAGAATTTCCAGGAAAAAAAAAGGCCCCCAATTTTGCCACCCGATAAATCGAAAATTGTTTTTAAATTTCCCCAAACCAGGCAAAGGCCCCAAGAGGGGGTAACCCCCCCAACCCTTGGGAGGAGGGAAAGGGGAAAAAGGAAAGGGAAAGGGGGAGGAGGAAAATTGCCAAAGGAATTTCGTCCCAGGGTTGAAAGGTTAAAAGAGGGGGGGAAAAAAAAATTAGGAGGGGGGGGGGAAGATAGAATTCCCCTTTTTTTTTCAGGGTTTGGGGAGGGGAATTTAGGGCAAAAACAGGAAACCAATTTTTTCAGGAAAAGGCCGGAATTTTAAAAAGAAAGGGGGGGAAGGAAAGAGTGATTTTTTAAAGGAAGTTGTTTAAGGGAAGATGGTTTTTTGGCAGGAGGCCAGGGAAAAAAAAAGGGGATTTGTTCAAACCAGTAGGGAAGGGAAAAAAACCCAAAAGGGGGGAGGTTAGCCCCCCGCAACTTTTCGGGTTTAATTGGGAAAAAAAAGGGGGGGCCCCGGGCTTTTTTTAAATATTTCGTCGGAAAAAAGAAGTAAAAATTTAAAACACGATTTTTCTAGCAGAAATTTGAAAAAATTTTAAAGGGGGGGCAAAAAAGAGTTTTTTGGGGATAAGGAAGAACGAGGGAAAAATTTTTTTTTTTTTCCCCCCACTTTTCCCCGATTTTAACCCCCCCGGGGCCCACTGGGTCTTTTCAAAAGGGCCTGGGGATTTGGGGGGGGGGGGCCAGAAGAAAAACCAAGGGGCCACGATTTTTTCCGGGGGAAAAAACCCCATGGGGAATTTTTGGAGGAGAGGGGAAGATTTTTAAGTCCCGGAAGGGGGGGGGGAAGGGGGAATTTTTAAAAAAAAAACCTGCTTTTTTTTTCAATTTTTTTTTTTTTTCCCATTCCAAACCCCGGGAATTTTTTACAAGGGGGCCTTTTTTTTTCCCCCCCCACCCTTTTATTCCGGCCCAAAAAAGAAGGTTGAAAGGGGCGTCCCAAACCCAGGGAAGGGACAAAAAAAAAAAGCAGAGGACTAAAACTCCAAAAAATTATAAAAAGGGGGTTAAAAAGGCGTTAAGGGGAAAAAAGCCCAAAAAAACCCCGGGGGGCAAAGGGGGGGGGGGGGGCCCCCCCCCCCCCAATCGGGGCCCCGGAATTTTTTCCCCCAAAAAAAGTTGGGGCCAAGAAAAAACGGGCGTTAAGGGGGCAGGATTTGGAAAAAAGGCTGGGTTGGAGAGGGGTGGAAAGGTTATTAAAAATTTAAAGGGGGAAGGGATATAAAGGTTTTTATGTTGGTTCAAAAAGGATTTTTACCCCCCAAAATTTAGGGGGAAGGCCCCGAGGTTGGTTGTATTTTATTAGGAGGAGGAAAGGGGGGGGAAAAAACTAAAGTGTGAAAAAAAACAATTTACTAGTTTTTTTTCAAGTTGGTTTTTTCAAAGAAAATTTGGGGTTTGGGGGGGGACCCGGGATTTTTTGGGGAAGAGGGGTTCTTTTTTTTAATTTTAGTTTTTGGGGGCTCCCCCAGGGATTCGGTTGGGGGAAGGGGGGGAAATGGCTTAAAAAATTTGATTCGGGCCCTCCTGTTTTTTCCCCCCCAACCTAAAAAATTCAGGTATTTTTGAAGGGGGGGAAAAAAAACCCAAAAAAAAACCAATTTCCCAAGTTTGATTTTTTTGGTGTTTTAAAAACAAATTTTGAAAATTTTTCCCCCCCTTAAAATAAGTCCAAAAGAAGATTTGAAAAGTATTTTTGGATTTGAGGGAAAAAAAAGGAATTTGTTAAAAAACCCCAAGGTTTTCCCCTCGTGAAAGGGGAAGTAAAGTTAAAGATTCCAAAAAAAAAGGGGGCCCGTGGGAAAAAAAAAATTCTTTGTTTTTTTCTGTGTTAGGGGATTTCATCCACTTAGCCCAAAAAGAAAAAAAAGGGGGCCCCCCCCCCCAACAAAAGGGGGGAAGAATTTGGTAGTAGAAGGAAGAAAGGGGAAAAAAAAGATTTTTTAAGGCCCAACAGGGGAAACAATCCGAAGTTTAAAGGAGAATTTCGGAAAGAATTTCTTCGAAAAGGGACGTTTGTTTTTTACCCCAGGGAGTTGTTTATGGGTTTTAAACCCAAATTAAGGGGGTTGGCAAACATTACTTTTTTCCCAACCCCCCTTTTTTTTACTGAAAAAATTTGAGAAAATAAAAGTATACTTGGGGGGGGGGGGGGAAAAAACAATAATTTAAAAAAACCGGAGGGGGGAGGGGATTTTTTGATTTTTCATCAGGGTTGCCAATTTGTTTTTTTTTTTTTTTTTTTTTTTTTTTTTTTTTTTTCTTGGGGGTGTTTTCCCTCCCAGGGACCAGGAAAGGCAAAAAAAGGGGTATTTTAGGATTTAGGAAGGTTTAAGGAAGAGGGTGGGTATCCAAACCGGGGATGGGCAGGAGTTAGATTTTGGCCAAGCCCACCGGGGATTGTAAGCAAAAAAGGGTCAGTGATTAGTTTTTAAGGGGGGCCCACAAGGGGGGGGGGGGGGCCAAAAATTTTTTTTTTTCTTTTTTTTTTTTTTGGCCATTTCTTAAATGAAGACCAACATTTACCAAAAAAAAAAACCCCCACGAAAAAAAAAACTTAAGGACCCAAACAAAAAAAAAAAAAAAAAACCAAAAAAAAAACAAACAAAAAACGTTAATTTTTTTTTTCCCAGGTTTTAAAAAAATTTATTTCCCCACCCCCCCCCACCCCCACTTTAAAAAAATCCTAAAATTTTAAAAAAAAAACCCGTAAAATTTTTTAAAAAAAAAGGGGGTTTTAAAAATTTTTTGATTATATCAAAACAAAAGTCAATTTATGTTAAAAAAAATTATTGATATAAAAAAAAAAATTTCTTAAAAAAAGTTTAAAAAAAAAAAAAAAAAACAACCTTAAAACGCTTCTTTTCTTGGCACCCCTGACAAGGAGAAATGAAAACGGGGAATTTAAAAAAAAAAAATGTTGAATAATTTAAAAATTTTGAATTTAAAAAAAATTTTTTTAAAAAAACCTTAAAATTCTAAAAAAGTTTTAAAAAAATTTAGACAAAAAATTACTAAAAAAAAATCCCCAAAATTTTAAAAAACCAGAAAACTGTTTTTTATTGGGGGACCCGGGAAAATTTCAAAAGAAAAATTTTCATTTAAATCGTTATTATAATTTTGTAAAATAAAAATTAAAAAAAAAAAACCCCTCTTTAACTGATTTCAAAAACGAAATCCAAACTTAAAAAAAAAAAAAAAAAAAAAAAGAAAAAAAAAAAGAAAAAAAAAAAGTTTTAAAAATTTTTTTAGCAAACTTTTAAATTTTATTAAAAAAAAAAAAACCCCTTGGGAAGTTTTAAAAAACTTTTGGAGGTTTAAAGGTTTGAAATAAAAATGGTTTTAATTTTCGAAAAAAGTTAGTAAAAAGGGAAATTTTAATTTTAAAATTTTTCTCAAATAAAAAAAAAAAAAGTTTTGGGAAACAAAAAAAAAAAACCATTTAAACCCCACATTCTTCTCAACTTTTTAAAAGCAAAAATATAAACGTTAAAATAGTACCCATTTTTAAAAAACCCCCCACCCAATTAAAAAATAAAAAAAAAAAAAAGGGGGGGAATATTTAAAATTAATTTTTTTTTCCCACTGAAAGGGGGAAGGGGGCCAAACCATTTTTTCAAGCCCAACGTCCTTCCCAAACCCCAACCCCACCGGGAAAACCCTAACCCCCACTTTAAAAAGAAAAAAACATTTAAAATTAATATATAATTTTTTAATATTTTTATTAATATATATTTATAATTTATATTATACTATTTTATAATATTAAAAAATTTATATAATATAAAATTAAATTTTAATAATATATTATTATTCTTAAATTATTTTTTAAATAAATATTATATTAAATATAAATATCTTTTTAATTTATAAATCAATTAATTTATATAAAATAAATTTATAATTTATTATATAATTAATATTTATTTTTAAAAAAATTTTCCCGTAATGTTAATAGTTTTTTTTTTCCAAATATTTTTTTGGCCTTTTAGGGGAAGGGGGGTAATTTGTACTTTTTTGGCTTGTATAATTTTTAAAAAAAAACCCATTTTTTTTTTTCTTTAAATATTAAAAGAATTATTTTAAAACACACAGACCCTAATTGTGAAATAAAATTAAATTTTTTTTTTTTTCAAAAAAAAAAAAAAAAAAAACCCCAAAATAAAAAAAAAAAAAACCAAGTTTTTTTTTTCCCCAAAACCCCCCCATTATATATAATATAATTTAATTTTTATATATGTTCCCTTTAATATTATTATATATTTATATTAATAATATTTGTAAATAATTATAAAAGATTATTAGCTTAAAATTTAATTTAATTATATTTTTTAATAAAATATTAAATTATTTTTTATAAAATATATTAGATTTTATTATAAAATATTATTAATATGATAATAAAATTATTAATATTTTTTTAGCTATATATTTCACTAATAGTGATTATATACAGAATATATCTTAATAATAATAAATATATTTTTATAATAATAATAATATATATTTATTTAACTAGTAATAATAAGTTCAAAGTTTATAACACTTTTCTCATTAAAAAACATTTCTGGCCAAAAAAAAAAAAAAAAATTTTTTTCTATGGAAAAAATTTTGAAAAAAAAAAAAAAAACAAAACCCCCAGGGTTTTTTTCTTGTTTTTTTTTTTTCTTGAAAAAAAAAAAACGAAAAAAAGGGGGAAAAAAAAAAAAAAAAAAACCCCCGGGGTAAAGGGGTTTTGGGTTTTTTTTTCTCGGGAAAAAAAAAAACCCATTTTTTTTTTTGGGGCAAAAAAAAAACCCCCTGGGGGGACTTTGATTTATATAAAAAGGGATTTTGCAAGGGGAAAAAGGAAAAAAAAAAGGGGAACCCCCCCCCAAACGGGTTTGGTTGGCCCCAATTTTTTTTTCCTTTAGTGGGGAAAAAAAAAAAACCAGCGAAAACTTTGCACTCTATTGATGAAGGTTAAAAAAATTACAGGGAAGATTGCCTAACTTGATCTAGACTAGGGAAAAAGAAAAGAATTTTTGGGATGTTTCTTATTTTTACCGATTTTTTGAACCCTCGGGGAAAGGGGGGAAAAGAGGAGGGGGGATTTTTAAAGTTATAAATTTTTACAAAAAAAAAAAAAAAACCATTTTTACCCCAACCTTTTAGGGGGGGGAGGGGGACCAAGGGGAGGGAAAAAAAAGAAAAAGAGATTTAAGAGTGAAAGGAAACCTTTTCAAAACTTTTGGGAGGAGAGGGGGATTGGGAGGGGGGGGAAAAAGGAAAGACAAAAAAAAAAAAAGATTTTTCATTTTAATTTGGGAAAGGGAAAAACCTTTTGGAAATTGCCACCCCATTTATTTCTAAAAAACTAAGGAAAGAGGAAAGGGGAGGGGAAGGAAGGGGGGAAAGAGTTTCATTTATGAACATTTTTTTTTTCGGGAGTGGGGAGGCTCTTCCCCAGGGAAAAATTGGAGGAGGGGGGGGGGGGGGAACTTGGACTCGCTTGTGAATTTGTGGTTACGGTTCACCGAAATGGTGTGATTTTCCTATTGGAAACCTTCAATAGGGCTTTTCCCAACATTTGGAAAAGGGGGAAAGTAAAAGGTGAAAAAACTGGGTTTTTAACAGGGGAATGGGAGGTTTTTTGGGGCGATTTTTAGGAAGGGATTTTTTACGTTGGGGAAAAAAAAAATTTTTTTTTCAAATGATTAAAATTTCATTCTTGGGGGGGACCAAAAATAAAAAAGAATTTATTTATGGGAAAACCGGTGGGGAAGGAAAAAGGGGAAAAACCCTTTTTTACCCCGGAACGGTTTTCCTTTGGAATTTCGGGGGGAAAAACAAAAACATTGATGGTTTTTAATTGGGGATACTTGAAGAATGGGGAAGAGGAGGGATAAGGGGGGGCCGAGGGGGCGGAAATTTAGTTTAAAAGGAAAGAGGAATGAATTTTTCTTTTTTCGCTTTAGGATAGAATGGTATGCATCAACTCGTAAGTAATCACCAACAAAAGGAAGGGAAGAAGATCAGAAAAAAATGTTAGAATAGATAGGTCTTTTCAATTGGGCTGGGAAATTATTGAATAAAGACAGATTTTAATCATGTAGTATAGATTTAGAGGAAATTTTAAAAAAATTAAAAGATTTGGGGAAAAAAAAATGGAAATTTTTTAAAAAATTTAAGGGGGGGGGGAAATATGGGATTGGGGGGAAAAAAGGGGGGGGCAAAAAAAAAAGAAGGGGTTTTTTTGGGGGAAAAGGAAAAAGAGAAAAAAATAAAAAACCTTTTTAAAAGGGGAGGGGAGGGGAAAAAAAAAGGACAAGGGGCCATGGGTTGGGGAACGGATTGAAGTTTGAAAAAAGTGTTAGGCCATATACTGAAGGTCTTTTCAAGAATTTAGGGGAGTCATAACACTGAAAAAAATGAGGATGGAAAAGTTAATCAAAAAAAACTTGAAAGGAAAATTTTAGGAATTTTGAATTTATGTTGAAGGGGGGGCCAGAAAACATTGGGCAAAGGGGGGAAGGGAATTAAAAAGGAAAAAGGGGGGAGTTTTATTTTTGAAGGGCCCCCCAAATTTTTCAGTAAGTGAAAACAAATATGATCCTTCAAGGAAGATCCTTTGAAAAAGAAATAAAAAGAACATTTGATGGGGGAAAACAAAAAAAAAAAAAATTAATCTTTATTTTTGGGGATTTGGCCTGAAAAGGATGGAAAGGGTAAAAAACCCCTCCGAAAAAAGGAAAAAACCAGGGAAACGCCCCCAACCGGTTTTTTTTTCCATTAATTAAAAATTTTAAAAGGGGGAGTGAAAAGGGGGGGGAAAACCCCGTTTTCGGGGGAAGGGGGGAAGGGAAGGGAAGTGTTTTGGGAAAAAAGGGATGGAAGAAGGATTAACTTTTTGAAAGGGGTTGTTGAAGAATTTTGAGGTTAAATTGAAAGTTGGGGGCCAGATGAGGGGAGGGGAAACGGGAGGGTGGGTGGAGGGGGGAAAAAGGGGGGGAAGAAAAAAAAGGGGGGGGGAACCAAGGGGGGGGATTTTATTTGCTGGGGAGGAAGTTTAAGGGGGAAAAGAAGGGGGCAAATTTTTTAAAAAAAAACCCCCAACTAAAAAAAAGAAAAAATTGGGGAAAAAAAAAAAAAAAGGCCCCCCCCCAAAAAAAAAAGCATATGGGGGAAACTTTTGAAAATTTTGGCTTTTGGGAAGAGAATTAACAAAGGGGGTGGGAAAAAGGGGGAAAGGGGGGGGGAAAGGTTGGAAAAAAAAAAAGAAAATAACAAACTAAAAGGAAATTAATTTGAAAATATAATGGGGTGAGTGGCTCCGACCAAAAAAGAGGGAATTAAAGCCAGATATAGGAGAAAATGGGGAAGTAAGAGGGGGGGGGGCCAAAAAGTTGTTTTTTTTGGCCCCCCCCCTAATTTTTATAACCAAAAAGGGGGGGGAAAAAGGGGGAGGGAAAAACCAAAAAAAGGGGAAATTTTGTAACCCAACTTTACAAAGAAGGATGGGCTTTTTTTTACTGGAAAATGGTTTTGCCTTAAGTTAAAAAATCTATTTAACGGAGAAGGGGTGAAATTATTTTGGGGTGAAAAAAAAAAGGAATGGGGGGGGGTGGATGATTTTCCAAAAAAAAAAGGTTTGGAAGATAAAAAACTAGGGGAAGTTGGCCAAGGTTTAATGGCTTTCAAGAGCCGGGGGGAAAGAAAGGAAAAAAAAAGTTTATTTAAACAATGGAATTTTTTCCCCCCCAAAATTTTCTTTTTCTAAAAACATTTTTTTGGGGGGGGGGGGAAAAAAAATTGATTTGAAGAAAAACAAAAATTTAGGAAAATGCGGGAAATTAAAGGGGGGCAGGGGGGGATTTGGGCGTTTTTTGGCAAGGGACTTTTGGGAAAAAAAAAAAAAAAAAGGGCCTTTTTTTTGATTGTTTTTTAGGAAAATGATTAGGGAAAGGGCATGGAGAACCACTGGGGGGGGGAAAACGAACCAAAGGGAGTTATGGTTTTTGAAAATACCCCACCCAAAAAAATTAAAAAAGGGGCCAAAAAAAAAGGAAAACCCATAAAACCTTTTTTGGGGGCTGTGATGGGGGAAAAAATAAAAGATAAAAAAGGTGGAGAAAGTTAAAAAGAAGAAGGGGAGGGGATGGTTTTCAAAGGGTTTTGAGGTTTTTTTTTTTTTCAGGATTGAAGTTTTTTCAGGGGGGGGCCAAGTTGTTTACTCTTCGGGCCCCCCTGCTGCTATGTTCATTTTTTTATTTTAATTACCATGGGAACTAAACCGGGGGAACTGAAAAGAAGGGAATATGTTTAGGGAAACAGGTTTAGGGGGGGGGGGACCCAATTTGGAAAAAAAAAAAAAACCCCCCCCCACCAAAACCCACTAAACTTTATACGGCCAGGGTTTGGGATGGGCCCGGCATTGATTTAGCAGGGAGGGGGGCCGGAGGGGAGGGGGGGGGGAAACTTGCAGGGGGGGAAAATTTGGCCTGGAAAAAATTAGGTGGGGGGAATGCCCCCCCCAAAAAAATGGGGAGGAAAAAGTCGAATATTTGGGGAAAATTTTTTTTGGAAAAAAACACGTTTTTAAGGGAAAGGGACGGGGGGGGGGAGGTTTTTTTAAATTTGAGGGGGGAAAAAAAAAAGTCATGGGGGAAGGGGGAAAAAGGGGGAACAGGGGAAAACTTTGAAACACCCCAATGATAGAGGGAAAACAGGGGGGGGGGGGGGGGGAAACGAGAAAGGGGGCCACAGGGGGCTTGGGGGATTTTAAGTTTTTCCAAAAAATGTTTTACTTTTGGGGCACCCAGTATGCCTTAGACGGAAAAAGGGGAGGGTTTTTTTTTTTCAGGAAAGGAGGAGGGGATAGGGTGTAAAGGGATAAAAAGGGGAATTTTCTTTTTTCTTTAGTACGTTTTTTTGGAAAGCAATTTATTTAAAACCCCCCATGTTTAATTCTGTTTAATCTGGAAACTTTGAATTTACTTACCAAAAAAAAGGAAAGTGAAAAAAAAATGGGGTTGATATATTAAAAAAAAAACCCAATAAAAAAAGGATTTTTTTTTTACTTAAAAGTTGTTTTATGGGGGATTCGGGGGAAATTTTGCTGGGGCCCCACTTTGAAACACAAACCAAAACCAAAAAATGGGAAGGAAGGAAGTTTTTGGGAAGGGCTGGGCGGGGAGATGGAGGGTGCTTGAAGGAATGGGTTGGGGAAGGGGGGGGGATTTACCCCCTGGAAGAAGGAATTTTAGGCGGGGGAAAAGTTGAAGGGGAAATTAACGGGGAAAGGAGGGAAGGGCTTGGAGAAAAAATTGGAAAAATTTTTCCAAAATAAAAATAAAAAAACAAAATTTACAAAAAAAAAACAAGAAAATCCAAACCTTGAAAGGGGTGATTTTGGGTAATTTGGACCACCCTTTCCAAGGGAAGGATGGGGGGAAAAGGAGGGAAATAACCTGGGACCAAGAAAAAGGGGGATGGGGCTGGGGAGTTTTGGGGGGACCCCCGGGGCCCGGTTGGGGCCGGTTTTTTAAGGACCTTTTGCCCGGGGGGCCCCCAAAACCAGACCGAAGGGAAAAAAGAATGGAAGGGGGTTGCGGGGTGGGGGGAAAGATTTTGCGATTTGAACCGGTTTTTTTTTTCAGAGGGGGAGGGGTGGTCTTTATGGGTTTGGATGTTGGAAAGGGGGAAGAAGGGGGGAAGGAAGAAGTAATTTTGGAAGAATAGGGAAAAAAAAAAAAACCCAACTTGGGAGGGGGAAGGGGTTTCTTTGCAAGGAGGGGCGGGGGGGGAACCCCACCTGGGGAACCAGTTCCCCAATTAACCAGATTTTCTACCAAAGAGGGGGGGGGAATGTTTTTTTGGAAATTTTTTTTAAAAGGGGGTGGGGGGTTGTTAATATGTAGTTTGACAATCGTGTCTTTTTATGTTAATTAATTAAATTTATATTAAATATTAATATTTTATTATTATATTATACTATCTATATTCTTAAAGTAATTTTTATTATCTATTTTGCTATTACCAGGAAATCTTAGATAATATTTAGCTAATCCTGGACGTAAAGTCTATAGAAAGAGTTGAACATACACATAATTTTTTTATTATAAATAACCCGCATCTATGAATAAATTTGACTACACCCATATTTGTAGCATTATTATTATATGCTATAGGTGATGTTCACTCACCCAAGACTACATCAGAACTAACCTAGCTCATCGAAATTTTCATACTCGGAGGTTATAATGGATGATGTCAGGTGTTAACAGTTGACAATTAGAATACCCAATTCGAAGATTGTTTCGACATAATTTTACGTAGATGTCAGCTCCATGAATTAGGACACGATATATATATTTTTTTATATATCAATACATTCTTTAGTTGCATGCACGAAGAGGTCACGCTCAGCTATAGGAAATTCTTTACTGTAAAGATCGTCGGGGTAAATAGATTCATCCCAACTTACTCTGAATAGGTAGATGAATTTATCAATGTTTAACGAGGCTAAGAAATTATTAATGATATTTTCAGAGCCCTTTGGTGACTATATTTTAAATGCAAAATACTCTTGGTACAATAAACTATGAAAAGCAGTAATATAATCTTCTAACATACCTCCGTTCATGGGCGTCGTCAGGGAGGGGGCAGGGGGGCAGCTGTCCCCCCTAGAAGTATTTACTCTCTTCTCAAAAGCAACACCACTCTTTTTTCAAATAAAAGTTTGATCAGAGGGGTCCTGTGAGCGCCCCCTCTTTAATATTAAGACCTTCACTTAAATAATAAAAGATGCTCATGCCGGTTGTAAAGGCGACATGCAAACACAGGGTGCCCCGCCCCATAAAACTGCTGTTGAAGCTGCAAGATTGTTCCTACAGGACGTGCCGGTAGACATCCAAATTAACCAGCAATCTATGAAAATCATAGAAGAAAATAAAAAAATATTATCCTCAATAATTTCATGTCTGAACATTTTCTGGACGCACGCATTTACCTCTTCGCGCGGCGAGCATCAATGAAATGAGGGTCAGTGCCATGCCAAGAATTTGGCCGCTTAACGCAATAGATGCCGCGAGATCAGTCAATTGTGCCAAAAAAACCATTTTTGAAAAGGCGGAAGAAAAATGCCAACATATCAATCAGTTTCAGATTCAGAATGCAGCATCGTTTCTTCTATGCTAGGTAAAATACTATAAATGAAAGCCCCCATCGTTAATTAGCCTAAAGGAAGCTTCGCTATAGCCTTACTAGCAGTATGGAAACCGCTGATAATTTCTGGAAAGGCAAACAATTTATCCATAGGGTTGCGCTATTTCGACAAAGAGTCCATGAAAGTCAAAGAAGGAATTTACTGAGCTTAGCAAACTGAAAGCGCTTG
>JABUQX010116388.1:15000-22054 GCA_015478945.1 Trachelipus rathkii | reverse complement strand
GGCGAAAGATGATAGAAAAGTTAATGTCATAGAGAGAGAGGAATTTGTAGAAGTTGGCGTTTTTAAAGAATTAAATTTCACAGCTGAGACGACCCCAACCTGAAATTCTATCCATCCAGATCAGCGAGAATAGATCGGAAAGATTAACACGAGAGGCAATTCTAGAAGTTAAAAGAGGTGAGCAGGAATTATATGAGTTAAAGACATGAAGGGTCAAGCATCGACATATGAGGATGGATAGAGTTGAGATGTGCAGGTGAGAAGGATCATTGATGAAAAAGCAGGAATTAAAGTAGGAGATAAAACAGAACCATGAGAAACACCACTATTGACAAGAAAAGAAGAAGAATTCGCCCCATCAACAACAGCCAACATTGAGCGATTTGAAAGAAAGCTAGGCATAAGTAAGCAAAGAGAAAGGAAACCCAAAGGAGGGAGCTTGGAGAGCAAGTGACCGTGCCATACCCGAGTTCAAATGCTTGGATATGTTCCAAGCGCCACCACACATTCTTCCCGTAGTACTAAGGACCGGAAAAACCATAAATCTGTTAGATAGGAAAAAGTATATCGCTAGTAGATCTCGAGCACCGAAGGCCGTACTGGTAATCAGAAAGTAAGGAAAGAGATTCCAGATGATCTAGAAGTGAGGTGAGAAGGGTTTCAAATGATCTTATGAAAATAATTACAAGTGAGAGCTATTAGGGCGATTAGTTAGAAGGAATCAGAGCAGAATACATTTTTCGAAAATAGGTTGGACATTAATGCGCGTTTCCAACACTAGGCGAAGTGCTAGTATTGAGCATAGAGAATGTTAGTTGAACGAGGGGTCGTGGTCAGCACAGAACCACACTCCCTCAAATCGGAGAGGAATGCCATCCCGGGGCCACCTGCCTTCCTAACGTTTAATGATTTCAGGAGCTCATGCACCGATCAAATGAAATGACAGTAAAGCATGCATCCCAATATTTGGGTTTTTGGCTGGGGCTGATCCCAGTTTTCAGCCCCACCTAAAAAATGGACATAAAATTCGGGATTTTCAGCAGATTTTGACTATATAAAAACCAAAATGTAGCTTTTTTCGCTCTAAAACGTCATTTCCGGGTGTTTTTCTGTGACTGTAGTCATAACTTCAGAATTTCAAATTTTTCAAAATCCATGTTTTGACTATTTTCATATCAACTTTCAGATTTTTGCGAACTGACTTCAACTCGAAATATGCATAAGTTGGGTCCATTAACACAATAAATACGTATACATCGAATTTTTTTAGTTTTGTGCTCAGCGTTGTTCAATTTTCAAACCCATTTTTTTTAATTTGAAAACGTGAAAAAAATTTACATATTTTTTTTCTACCCATCCGATCAACATCAAATTTCCAGGGCTTGTATAGTCGGGGCAAGATGCATCTTCTTTACTTTGATAATTTTTTTGTATAATTTTTTAAAAAATTTCAAAAATTTTTTTTTTGAAATTTGTTCAAGAACAAAATCCTAACCCTATTGCATATACAATGAAATTATCTAAGTAAAAAAGATGCATCTTGCCCGACTATACAAGCCCTGAAAATTTGATGTTGATCGGATGGGTAGAAAAAAAATGTCAATTTTTCACTTTTCAAATTACAAAAAAAAAATGGGTTTGGAAAATGGACAACGCTGAGCACAAAACTAAAAAAATTCGAAAATGTAATACGGCATTATGTAGGTAATGGACCCATCTATTGCATAATTCGAGTTTTGAAGTCATTCGCAAAAAAATCTGAAGTTGATATGAAATAGGCAAAAACATGGATTTTGAAAAAATTGAAAATTCTTAAATTAATGACTACAGTCCAGAAAAACACCGGAAAACAACGTTTTAGAGCGCAAAAAAAGCTACATTTGGTGTTTAAATAGTCAAAATCGGCTGAAAAAATTCCGAATTTTATGTCCATTTTTAGGTGGGGCTGAAAAACTGGGTCAGCCCCAGCAAAACCCAAAATATTGATCATGCCCTAAAGTGCATAGGGACACCTGAGAGGAGAGAGAAGGAGGAAGCAGGAATACCAGAATCGTTCAGGGTTGAATTAGAGGAAAATAGGAGGCCAAAAGAGATGCATGGCCTTTCAGTTGGAGGTATTAACAACAAGAATCATCGAGCAATAAGATGGAGGAAAGATGATTTACAGAAGTTGTTTAGAGATGTTTGTAGGGCTGTAGGCCGAGTAAGGTTGTCCGCAAGCATAACCATCGAGCGTCAGCGCATTTTCGTTTAATGAAAGTCCGCTTTGCTTGTCGAAGAGTATATCCCTGCAACGATTTCTAACTGAATGAAAATTAACAAGGAGCGATAGGAGAACGAAAATTTTTCCACACCCGATAAGCATTGTCTCTAGCCTGAATGGCCAGAGAACAAAGCACGATCGGAAACATGGAATTTTGAGGAGAAAAAGATTTAGTCCAAGCAAGGAATGAACTGCTCATCCCAATAACAATTACAGTTCCCACTCTATCGGCAGAATCTGAAGCATCTTAAGAGTCAAAGCAGTCACTTTCAATTATAGTTAGCGTAAAAGCAACGCAATGCCCCCAACGGCCGAATCAAAGTGCCAGAAAAAACCGCATAGGGCAGGATGGGAGATGTCTGGAGAGAATGGAGTAGATCAAGTGATTTGAGGTTGTGCGCCAGATTTACCATAGGAGCGAAGGTGTGTATTTATAAGAGAGAAAGGGAACAGTGTTGTTGGAAGATCTAGGTGTATCAGGAATCGGTGGGAAAATCGAATGGTGTGTAGTTTCTCAAATTAGTGGCGTAGATCGTTGAGAGTGGGGGAATTTTTGGCTTCTTCCCAACTAGAATCATACGAGAGGAACCAACAATTTCAGTTTTTTGTACATTGAAATCGCCTAAATAGAGGACCTCAGTATTTGGATGAGAGATATAACAGTCTCGTGAGAAAGTAGTAAGGTAATCAAAAAAATGCATGAAAATCTGTTAATGTTATGTTAGAAGAACAGTAGCAGAAGCATAAGAATATTGTAGTTGAGAAGGAAAGAAAGATTTTAAGCCACAGAACATCGAAGTTAGGAGATCGAGATTCTCGAGACGTTGTTATAGGATGTTATATTTACATAGGCACATACTCCACCCTTCAAAAGTGAAAATAAAAATAGTTATAGTTTGATATATTAAACGAGAAGATCGATGAATTTTGCCTATCTGGGTCTCAGACAAGAGCATAAATTTAGGTTTAGAGTTAGAGAGGTAGCATTCCATGGATGTGGCAGGGACGTTAGAGTGCAAGCCATTGAATGTTGGTAAAGTCAAAGAAAGCACACGCACTGTGCAAATCTGCTTATATACACGCACACGGGCACACGCACACGCACATGCAATCAAAAAAAAAAAAACAAAAAAAAAACAGACAGAAAAAAAAAAACAAACAAAAACCAAAGGAGAAAATGAGGAAAATTTATTCGTACGCTAAACCCTAAATTTAAAATAAAACCCTATTAACAGCAAATATCTAAAATATGAATAATCCAGAAAGTTTTAAAACACTCACGCCACTCACACGTTCTCACGAAATTGCGTACAAAAAAAAAAAAAAAAAAACATAAATACTATGATCAACTAAAAAAGTGGAAGATAAATCTATAAATTATAAAAATGGCTGTCCAAATAGGTAATTTACGCTAGAGACCAAGTTGGAGAAACGCTAAAAATCTAGTAAAAGGAAAATCGAGGAACAAAAAAAAAAACATAACTTGTTACTAGCTATCTATATCGAACTAGATTTATTATTGATCTAAAGTTTCTCATAATTTTTCACCAAAAAGTAAGAAGTATCGTAAGTATCGGCCATTTAAACCGATACCGATACCGGATTACCATCAAAAATGGCGATACTTACCGATACGATACGATACGATTACTATCGCGTACATCCCTAATATATTATAATATATATATATATAATTATATATATTATTATATAAAATTTTTTATTTTAATTTATAAATAATATTATATATAGTATACACGAATATTATATAATATATATATATAATATATATTTTATATATATATATATTATATATATATATATATATATATATATATATACAGTATATTCTTTCAACAAATAAATTCACATTAGTTTATAAACATTTAACTAAATAAGAGTATAATTTCTATTATTATTTTCATTTTTGTTTTACTATTTTTACATGTAATTATTCTGAAAAAAACCCAAGTGGGCAAAATAGTTTTTTTTCATATTTTTTTTTTTTTTTAAAAAACCCGGGTGGCTTTTTTCGGGTCGGGCCCATTCATGCCAACCCTTTAATAAAGGGATGGTTTAAAATATGAGTGGGACTAAAACAAGGTTGTGTTATGTCCCCATGGTTGTTTAATATTTTTATAGATAGTGTAGTTAGGGATATAGATAGAATTGGAAAAGGAGCTGATATGGATATGCAGAGGGTAATTGGGAGATAAATGTATCACTTTTTGCTGACAATTCTGTGTTGGATGCTGATACAAAAGAAAAACTGTGTGATTTGGTGTTCGAGTTTGAATGAGTGTGCCACTGTGCCAACGAAAAGGTTTAAAAATGAATCCAGCCAAAAGTAAAGTGATGAAAATTAGTGCAAAAACTCAACTTTTTGGGTGTTTCGTCTTGAACTTTAAATACATTTATTCTCTCATTTATCCCTTTCTTCACACCACACAACTCTCTAATATGTTCATTCCTCATTTTATCAATTCTTCTCACACCTAACACGCCCCTAAGATTGTCCATCTGAACACTTTGTACCTTAGATCTATACCTCTTATTCCAGACCATAGTCTCACTAATATACATTAACACAGGTAACAATATATTCTCATGTAAGACCCTAGTGCACTCAAGACTTAGTCCCTTTACATCCACCTATCTACATTTACTTTCAAACCCCACCTTTTACACACCCTGCCAAATCTCTCTACCAATCCGCCGCTAACGCTCAATCGATAGAGCGACAAAGTCGCATGGCAAGGGCCAGGTTCGATCCCTAGTCCGAATCCTAGGTAGAAATTACCTAGAGAAGTTCCCCTCCTTGAATAGGGCTATGCCTGTGAGGTGCAAACTTCAAAAAAAAAATCCTCTCAAACTCTCTTCAGACTCAAAACACAAAACCAAATCATCTGCATATAATAGGTAGGGCATCCTCCACCCTCCTCCATTCTCCATCATTATAACACCATCTCCTGCCACCCCAATCTCTAATTCTTTCATAACTCCATCCAAATACAAATTGAATAACCAAGGAGACATAACATATCCCTGCCTCACTCCGCTATTAATATTAAACATCACTTATGACACCATTTATTCTTACACACTTCACCATCATCATACATATTTTTGATTCCATTCAGAAGCTAGCCACCAACACCATATATCACTAACACCTGCCATAGAACTTCCCTATTAATAGTATCATATGCCTGCTGCAAATCCACAAAACCTAAATACAATTTATTCTTCTTCTCCCTCATTTTCTCAATCATTTGTTTCAATGTAAAGATATGATCAACACATCCTCTACCACTCCTAAATGCACCTTGTTCTTCACCAATCAGTCCTTCAGTCATTCAACGCACTCTTTCAACCAAAATATCAGCATATATCTTCCCAGCAACACTCAATAAACTTATTTCTCTATAATTCCTACAGTTACTCTTATATAAAGGTACTATTACTGCTCTCCTCCAATCCCTCAGAACTATACTCTCCATAAACGCTTTGCTACACAACTTCCAAATCCAATCAATCACCAATATATATATATATATATATATATATATATATATATATATATATATATATAATATATATATATATATTATATATATATATATATATATATATATATATATATTATAGTATATAAATTATTCACATTAGATATTTGAGTTATTCCTATTTTACAGTTTTCTTTAACTTATAATTGATTTGATGAGTAACTATTCTTTTTCTTTCAAATTCAGGTATTAGAATATAAATATATTAATTATTTTTATCTGAAATATGCATTAAGAACAAATAAATATTGTTAATTTTTTTTTAAAATTAAACAAGTGTTCTATTAGATTCCTAGGTAGGAGTGGGGAAAAAAAAACTTGTAAAAAAATTAAATTTGCGAATATGTATATTGTATACCCTCTTCAAATTTTCACTCCGCTTTTTCGGAGAAGCATGAGCAGCCACCTTTTATAATTGATTGAAAAATAACATTATTCAATGGTGATGATTCTTACACTTTTTGTTTAAATTTTACATAATCTTTTATGTGTATTATGTAATATATTCTTTCAGATCACCAATTTTTGCAAATAAGAGAATTTTATAATAACTTTACAAAATTTTTAGAAGGTAAGATTGTTTCTATAATGATAACTACTGCTAAGCATGAGCAGCACGAGTGTAGGAGTCACCTCTGATATATATATATATTATATAGTATATATATATATATATATATTATAATATATATATATTATATATATATATATATAATATATATATATATATATATATATTATATATATTATATATATATATATATATTCAAAACAAAAAAACAGCCTACCTGTAAAGAACCTCTGAATTCTGGAGTATAACGTTTCATTTCAGGAGGTAAAGTACGATAAAACTGATATCTCTGCCTATCAAAGGCTTACACACTGTCACATCATCCAACACAAACATCGATGAATGACCTCCAACTTGATGAACCAAAGGTTCCAACTAAAATATTAAAACAAATCAAAATGAATGAGACTTAACACCACTACTAATATATATATTTATTAATATAGTATATATATATATAATTAATATATAATATTATATATATATATATATATATATATTATATATATATATATAATATTATATATATATATATATATAGTATATATATATATATATATATATTTATATATACGGTATATATATATATTATATATATATATATACTATATATATATACTATATATATATATATATATTATATATATTATATAT
>JABUQX010116388.1:7500-12500 GCA_015478945.1 Trachelipus rathkii | reverse complement strand
ACCGTCCTCCATGAATTTAGATCTTGATGGAAAGCGTTTCACCCTGCCTCACTACATCGCCTGATGTTATCCTGAAATTTTCTTAGGTGAGAATGTAAGTCGTGCAACTTTATACTCATTCTTCATCCATTGAGAATAAAAACTGTTCAGCAGTTCCTGTACAATGTTAGTGTCTCGGCTTTCCTGTTCCCCAGAAATTTCTGTGCTACATCTGAAAAAGCATTCCAGGCTCTTGCCTCTAACACAGTCATTGTTGTAGCAAAGGCAGCATCACGGTGGAGTGTCCGTATTTGTGGGCCATCAAATTTCCCAGCTTTTTTCTTCTCGTCACTCAGACCAGGAAACGTCTGAGCATATATAGCGGAAGCATTCACCATCATGTCAAGGCCTTCACAAATTGTTTCATCAAACAAAGTTTTTATGTTTAGTGAAGGTAAGATGATGTTTCTCTCTGTACAAGTGGGTTCACTACGATGTTCCTGTCACTGAGCGTCAAAGTTTTCCTCGGTGCGCCATTCTCTTTGGTCCAGTGATCCTTTGCCACCCAGCTGTCCCAATAGCAGAACAGGAAGCAGGGATATTTGGCTGAAACCTGCTTGCTGACCGCGGGCAAAATGTTTACCATTTTGAGGTCGTCGCATATTTACCATCCATGTACCTGATATTTTAGCCTCTCCAAACTGTCTTGATTTTGGGCATACTCCTATCTCATCCGTACCGAGTACCCTACTGGAAAACCGAAGCATACCTGTAGCCGTTGTGTAACAACACAACTTTAACTGCTCTGAAAGTGTCAATAACAGGCGCCACTCACCTGCATCGTATGCTGGGAGTCCCAAAGCGAGTAGTAGGCCTGCAACTTAACTGCCAATACACAAGATTACCATCTGACTGAAAGAGCCTCCGCAGCTCTACTTCTCTGTTACGACAAAATGTTACTCTTGTGCCATGGTCCAGTAGTCATTTTTTCATGCAACCTCGAAGCCAACAGCTCAGGACAACTTCGACAAATACAACTCTCATACAAGATCGTTCAGTTCACCTGGGTGAACAATGACGGACCATCCGACTGTATTTCAGATAGATGATAGACATCATCCAGGTCATTGGCATCCATACATGTAGACGTACTAAAGTTACCACATGCTTCCCGAATATCGACCGCAGTAACTTGCTAGTACTGTAGAATTATAATCGGAAGGTAAAGTCTATACAGCCTACGTAGTGCGCACATGAATTTTGTCATTGCTAGGGAAACTGTTAACATAGGGATAAATGACACAAATACGTATGTGATACAGCAAATCCGAGAATTTATATGGAATCAGCACCTCCGAATTACCATATATCTGCCCTACAAAAGTCCATCCAAGAAAAATTTCAACCTTTTTGTTGACCCAGTGTAGGTTTCTTTATTTTACTCTAAATGGATGACCGAACTTTGAAATAATTATTCGGCCGAATAGCGAAGTGATTATTCGGCCGAATATTCGGTATTCGGCTTTTACTTATTCGGCACATCCCTAATAAATATATATATATATATATTATATATATATATTATAATATATAATATATATATATATATATATATATATATATATAATATATTATATACAATAAAATTAAAAATATATATAATATATATATTCTATTATATATATAAATTAAGGTAACTTTTAAATTATATATATATATATATATATATATTATATATATATATATATAGTATATATATATATAACGATGTGTGGAGTCGCCTCTATATATATTTATATAGGGTGGTTAAATTTTAAGGGCCGATGTTGATTTTGAATAAAACACAAATTACTTAGGAATTTATTGTCATTTTTCTATTATGATAATATGGTATGCGCTTCATTATGTATTGGAACAAAAATATCGGCCAAATGGCCGCCGCGACCTCGGCGGCACACCTCCATCCGATGGTCAAAATTTTCGATGACGCTGAGGCATAATTGAGGTTCTATGCCGTTAATGTGCCGAATTATCTCATCCTTTAGCTCTTGAATTGTTGCTGGCTTATCGACGTACACCTTTTCTTTCAAATAACCCCAAAGAAAGAAGTCCAACGGTGTTGTCAAATCACATGATCTTGGCGGCCAATTGACATCGCCACCACGTGAGATAACACGGCCATTGAATTTGTCGCGCAAAAGAGCCATTGTTTCGTTAGCTGTGTGGGAAGTGGCACCGTCCTATTGAAACCACATATCATCCACATCCATACCTTCCAATTCGTGCCATAAAAAGTTCGTTATCATCTCACGATAGCGAACACCATTCACAGTAACTGCCTGACCGGCCTCATTTTGGAAAAATTACGGCCCGATGATGCCGCCAGCCCATAAACCGCACCAAACAGTCACTCTTTGTGGGTGCATTGGTTTTTCGACAATCACTCTTGGATTATCATTCGCCCAAATGCGGCAATTCTGCTTATTGACGAATCCAGTGAGGTGAAAATGTGCCTCATCACTGAAGATGATTTTCTTCGAAAATTGATCATCCACTGTTGCCATTTCTTGCCACATTCTGACCATTGACGACGTTTTGTATGGTCAAGAGGCTTTAGTTCTTGAGTCAATTGCACCTTGTAAGCGTTTAAATTTAAGTCTTTATGCACGAGCGTGAGGTGCAATTGTTGGGCACGACGACGTGTTGAAGTGGATGGCTCCTCAGCCACACTATCGCGAAACAGCAGAAATATTTTCTGCAGTACGAAGCTGTATGAGCATGCACTGGTCTTTTCAAATCTCCTACAGACCCGGTTTGCTCAAATTTTTCACGATTTTTCCGATTGTACGCACATTTGGACGATTAAATTGACCAAAAAAATCACGAAGTGCACGATATGCATTTTTATTTGAACGCCCATTTTCATAATAAGCCTGAATAACTTTAACACGTTGCTCCATTGTGTATCTTTCCATGGTTCAAATTGAGTAAGTCTGAAATTGAAAAATGTCAAATGAAATGCAGTAAAAAAATTGACGTTTAGGTGTGGTTCACATTCAGCATTCAGCCCATACAATTTAACCACCTATATATATATATATATATATATATATATATATATATATATTTATATATATATTATAATATATATATATTATAATATATAGTAATTATATATATAATATATAATATATATATATATAATTATATATATATATTATATATACTATAATATTATATATATATATATATATAATATATATATATATAATATTATTATACGGTATATATATAGCTATATATAATATATATATATAATATTTATAATATATAATTTATATATTAGTATATATATATATATATAATATATATATATATATATTATATATATATATATATATATATATATATATATATATATATATAGTATATATATATATCCCCACAGAGGGTAGTTATTGATTCTTGTTCATGAGTGGTTATCGGCCAAATGTGCTAAATTAAAACATAACAGTGATAAGAACGAATACTGGGCGAGAGTTTTTTGCATGTCCTCCAGCCTAGTACTATTATGTACCTGCAAATTCTCTTTATCTTTCAATCCCCTTCCGTCACCACAGTTTCTATTATTTTTTATTTATTTATTTTATTTTTATCCAGAAGCAGATGAATGCCACTGTAACCCTTCCTTCATGTGAGGGGCACCCGGATTCAATCCTGTTGCTGATGGAGTGTGAACCACCATCACTCTATCGTGATTAGATGCACACAAATCTAGGCATTCAGGTTTTGGTCCTTTTCCCTGACCTCCTGGAACACCATGATAAGAGGTTTCCATGCTTAGCGCAGTCCTCCTTGTAACAAACCTCAGGGCTTGACAACCCATGGCCCTGGGGAGGACCCTTTAATTTGATATATTATGGAAGTTGTTTTAAATATGCCTTGGATCTCACCTGCACAAACAGTTGCCAAAATTACTTCGATTACCCTAACTACTCTTTTGGATACTTCAACAATAACACCATGATTCCCTCCATTTCACCTGGAAGGCCTCTGCCTACTCTTAGCGATCCCTCACTTGGCACACCCTTGACATTTCAAGTGCACAAACAGTTGGGGTGATCCTGAAAAGGTGACCCTGTCCTAGTCTTTCTTATTGTGATCCACAATGTCCAAACTTGTTACCGACCATAGAACTATCATTTTTAGCAATGCACTTTAGAGAGCTTTAAGAGTTGAAAACATTTCCAACATGTTAATGAGAAATGGGTTCCTTCTAGTTCAAGCAATACTCAGAATCATAGTTCCAATTTTGTTATGATTAATGTCTATTAGAGATATTCATCCTAACAAAATAAGGAACACATTCAAAGGTACTATTTGTGCTCCTGTGAACAAAAACAAAGACATTATATATATATATATATATATATATATATAAGATATATATATATATATATATATATATATATATATATATATATATATATATATATATATATATATATATATATATATATATATATATATATATATATATATAGAGGACATTCAAAATAAAGCTCTTAGAATAACAGTGTCTTCCTTCCACCGCTTGCAAGTTTGACACATGATAGGTCAAGCCAATTTTACAGCAAGACACGCCAATGACCACCCCAAAGTCTTTTGATAAGAGTCTCACAATAAACAAAGCTTGATTTCTAAACTTGTCCTTTCCAATATCAAGCCTTCTAACTGATTTCCCCAAATTTCAGAAGTTCTATAGCTGATGTGGAAGAAAACTACTGAATATCTTTAAATCTATCTATCAATAGTGTCTGTGTTCCCAAAGAAAGTTTTGTTCTATACTGTTATCTTTTTCTACTACTTATTAATGACCTTAATCTGTCACTCCATCATCTATCCACTTATACAAATGACTCTTCTTCATTAGTCTTTTTAGAGTGGGCTGTGCAGAATGTAATATTTTGCAGTTAAGCACATCATCTTGTTGTATTTTCAAATTTTCAAAATGGAATTCT
>JABUQX010116388.1:0-5000 GCA_015478945.1 Trachelipus rathkii | reverse complement strand
ATAAAGCAACTGAGTTCCCGTTCAAGGCGATATCAACAGGTGTCCAGCCTGTCCTATCTCTCGTTCTTTATATTTTAGATGTTAAATATTGCATAATAATCGCAATTATATAAGATGTTAAAGAAAGAACATATAATGAGAAGGTAAAGAATTAACTGGCTCAGATTGAGCCACCGCATGTTGCGAATGAGGCAATATGCCCGGTGCTATACAACTGGAGCCATCCTTCAACCCAAAAAAGTTGAATTCAAGAACACTTATAAAAGCAACCGAAATCTCACAAGGCGACATCACCAGGTGTCCAGCCTTTCCTATCCTCGTTCTTTATATTTTTTAGATGTTAAATATTGCATAATAATCGTAATTATATAAAGATAAAGAAGAAAGAATACGAAGGTGTTAATGTTTTCTGATACTGCATGCGCCGCAGTGAATAGCCTCGCCTGAGCACCCAACCCAAGCTACCTATAAAGAGCCTCGTCAGGTGCCCAGCTCTTCTTCAGCTTCTTAGCTTTAGATGCCAAATATTGCAGCGACAATCGGCATTATATAAGATGTTAAAGAAAGAACATGTAATGAGAAGCCACCGCATGTTGCGCGTGAGGAGAATATGCCCGGTGCTTTAGCAAACTTGAGCCATCCTTCAACCCAAAAAAGTTGAATTCAAGAACACTTATAAAGCAACCGAGTTCCCGTCAAGGCGACATCACCAGGTGTCCAGCCTTTAACATCTTATATAATTGCGATTATTATGAAATATTTAACATCTAAAAATATAAAGAACGAGATAGGACAGGCTGGCCACCGGTGATGTCGCCTTGACGGGAACCTCGGTTGCTTTATAAGTGTTCTTGAATTCAACTTTTTGGGTTGAAGGATGGCTCAGGCGTATAGCACCATATTGTCCTCACGCGCAACATGCGGTGGTTCAATCCCAGAGAAGGCAGTTAATTCTTTACCTTCTCATTATATGTTCTTTCTTTAACATCTTATATAATTGCGATTATTATGCAATATTTAACATCTAAAAATATAAAGAACGAGAGATAGGACAGGCTGGACACCTGGTGATGTCGCCTTGACGGGAACTCGGTTGCTTTATAAGTGTTCTTGAATTCAACTTTTTTGGGTTGAAGGATGGCTCAGTTGTATAGCACCGGGCATATTGTCCTCACGCGCAACATGCGGTGGTTCAATCCCAGAGAAGGCAGTTAATTCTTTACCTTCTCATTATATGTTCTTTCTTTAACATCTTATATAATTGCGATTATTATGCAATATTTAACATCTAAAATATAAAGAACGAGAGATAGGACAGGCTGGACACCTGGTGATGTCGCTTTGACGGGAACTCGGTTGCTTTATAAGTGTTCTTGAATTCAACTTTTTTGGGTTGAAGGATGGCTCAGTTGTATAGCACCGGGCATATTGTCCTCACGCGCAACATGCGGTGGTTCAATCCCAGAGAAGGCAGTTAATTCTTTACCTTCTCATTATATGTTCTTTCTTTAACAACATATATATATATATATATATATATTAAAGTAGGACCAGAGAGGAGCCTTTGGCAGATCCGGAGTCTCCGGCCGGAGAATGAAATTTCCATTTATACTACCTTCTATATATATATATATATATATATATATATATATATATTGCTATATAGAATTTTTCTTTATAAATATATATATATATATATATATATATTTTATATATATATATATATATATATATATATATATATATATATATATATATATATATATATTTAAACATACAGTTTACAAATATATTTATTATTTATATATTTATATTTTTATATAATTTATTATATATATATATATATATATATATATATATATATATATATATATATATATATATATATATATATATATATATATATATATATATATATATATATATTATTATTTTTATTTTTACAGATTTTATCTAAAAATATTAAGAAAATCTGTAATTAATTTCCATTCTGGATATTATGTCTTCTCTAGTGTGGAATTACTTTAAGATTAAAGTAAGCGATAATAGTAAAGCTGAGTGTCTTTTGTGCGCTACTAGGAATACATTACTATCAAGAGGAAATCCAAAGAAAGGTTCAAAATATTATAGTACAAAACCTTTACTGGATCATCTTGAAAAGAAACATAAAACCACATATTTGAAGATAAAAGAAATATCTGAATCTTCAAGAGGAAAAGTGGCCGAAAAAAGAAAACATGATATCACAGACACAGCAGATGATGATCCATGTCCATCCATATCATCAACTTCTACCTCTATTAAAAAAGATTTGTTCAGCCTACACTGTTTGAAATAACTGAGAAAACAAAGATTTGGGACATTAATGATAGAAAAAGCACAGAAATTCATTTCAAAATTGGGAAATGATTGCTGTGGACAATCTGCCATTTTCTTTTGTTGAAGACATTGGATTTAAGAGATTAATAAATCACGTATGTCCACAATATAATATTCCATCAAGGCGGTACTTTTCAGAAGAGATTATCCCAACAATATATAAAAGGGTAAAGAACAAAATAATACTTCAGCTGCAAGAAATTCAAGCAATATCATTAACATCAGATATTTGGACTTGCTCATATAACAATGAAAGCTTTATAAGTATGTCAGAGCATTGGATTGATAAAGATTTTCAAAGGAAGAGTGAAACATTACAAATCAGTAGTTTTAGTGCTTCTCATTCTGCAGAAAATATGTCTAAAAAGTGAGGAAATACTTAAGAGCTGGGATTGAAAAACAGATAATGCATCTAACATTACAAAAGGTATGAGAGTGACAGGTGTTATAAATGAGATGTTTTATTCATTCCTTACAGCTAGTAATACATGATGCTATATTTTCTCAAAAATCAATTAAAGATTTAATTACTTTATGTAGGAAAATTGTAGGTCATTTTAGTAGATCACCAATTGCTACAACTAAGTTAACTGAAATTCCAAAAATCTCAAAATTTGCCAATACACAAGCTTATCCAAGATGTGGAAACAAGATGGAATTCATCATATTATATGCTGCAAAGGATCATAGAGCAAAAAATTGCAATTATTATATATTTTTCAAATTCGAAAAACAATCTAGAAATCTTAAATGCAAATCACTGGAAGCTAATGGAGAATATAATTAGATTGCTACAACCATTTGAAGAATTAACTAAAAGAGCGAGTGATGATGAGATGTAGATTTATCTTTTGTAATACCTGCAGTTAATGCATTGCAAAAATATTTTAGCAAAAACTTGGAAGGATAGCGGTGTAAAACCTATGAAAGATGAACTTTAAATTCTGTTACTGTACGTTTAGTTTACCATTAAAGAGAAGAAATTTTATGTACTTACAACAGTTCTTAAATCCACATTAAAAAATAAGCTCCCTTTGATATTTTTGATCAGAATAAAATAAAATTTATGCTCAAAGAAGAAGCAAAACTTTTTATAAAAGTTAAAGAGAATATTACATTAAGTTCAGATTCTGATGAACAAAATGATGATCAAAATGATCAGTCTCATACAGATTCACATGAAGAATCTGAAAATGAAACGGCAGATATTGAGAAGGAAACACATTCAATTTTCTGGAAGTGCTTTGATGACATGCTACAAGAAAAATCGTCAGAAGAAAATGAAGAATATTCAGATACAATCAAATCAAGTGGAACTGATCAAGGAGAAAAAAGTTAAAACGCAAACGTGGAAGCAGCAGTGAGACAACATGAATTAGAAAATACTATTCAAACTACTGTGGATAAATATTTTGCAGCACCAATTATGGAACGAAAATCGGATGCTGATCCACTGTTATGGTGGAAAGAAAGAAAAGCTCTTTATCCTGATTGCATCTTACCTGAATTAGCTAGGAAATATCTCTCTGCTCCACCTTCAAGTGTATTTAGCGAGAGAATGTTTAGCCAAGCAGGAAATATTTATACAAGTAAAAGGAATTGTCTTTCTCTAACACTAGCTGATCAGCTCCTGTTTCTTCATTATAATTTAAGAGCATTTGATTTTAAATATTAGAGAATGGTTACCTAAATAGCAATGTATAAGCTATTTAACTTTCCTCTCACTGACTTTGTGTTTAACAATATAATTTAATTTTCTCAAAATTCTATTGATACTCTATACAGTATCTATAACAGCTGGTACATACACTTTATAATATATATATATATATATATATATATATATATATATATATATATATATATATATATATATATATATATATATATATATATATATATATATATATATATATATTATTATTACATATATTATTATTATTATATTATTAGTTATTATTATTATTATTATTACATACGGTATATATATATATATAGTTATATATATATTATTATTATTATTATTATTATTATTATTATTATATTATTATTATTATTATTATATATATTATTATTATTATTATTATTATTATTATTATTATTATTATTATTATTATTATTATATATATATATATATTAATGGTATATATATATATATATATATATATATATATATATATATATATATATATATATATTATTATTATTATATATATATATATATATATATATATATTATATATTATATATATATATATTATTATTATTACATATATTATTATTATTATTAGTTTCAAATATTAGTTTGTTAAAACTTAAAAACTTTAATAATTTAAAGATTAAGGATATCATAATTTTTTTAGTCTTTTGGTCAGATAAGGCATGTAGTTTAAAAGTTCGTTTACCAATTTCATTTACCTATTTCTGTATTACATTTTAAATGCTAGATTTATCAAAAGCGTATTTTTGTTAGGGGTTGTCATTTTGGATATCAAACCCTTTGAATGAACATACATTTAATATCAATTTAGTAATAATCGTATAGGTAGCAAAGAACATAAAGGTTTCACGATAAATGCGAAAACGGTTAAACACCCAATTCCATTGAACGAAGTACAATG
>JABUQX010116387.1:32500-42500 GCA_015478945.1 Trachelipus rathkii | reverse complement strand
GTTGAAGTATGTGTTGGATGTTAAATCAGTGAGGGGTTAGGAATGGGATTACTGGATCATTATGTTGTTTTATGTAAAATTAAGTTAGTGGGGTCTTGGGTGGAGAGGAAGGTGATAAGGATGGAAGTGGGTAGAATTAAGAGTGAGAAGTTAAGTGAACAAGGTAATAAGGATAAATATTTAAGAGCGCTTGCAAGTAAATCAGTTGATTGTGAAGAAGTTGAAACTGAGCAAATCTGGAAGCAAATGAAGGAAGCGGTTGTTAGCAGTACATAAGAAGTATGTGGATGTGCTAAAGTAGGAATTAAGAATGTTAACAATGAGTGGTGGAATGAACAGGTGATGCAAGCGGTTAATAGTAAAAAAAAAAAGCGTTGTTGAATGTACTAAAAGCCAATGATGAAGTCTCAAAAGAAAGGTGTTTGGAATTATATAAGGAGGAAAAAAGGAATACTTAAAGATGCATACATAGGAGGAAAAAAAGAGGTACATGAACAGTTTGGAAGGAGGATAAATGGGGACTAACAAGGGAATAGGAAGCTCTTCCGGAAGGAAGCACGAAAGGTTAAGAATGAGAATAAGGGGAATCTGCTTAGAATAATGAATAGGGATCGTGCTTTCATAACTGATGAAATGGATGTTAGGGGAGAGTGGAGGGAACACTTCGAAAATCTGCATAACATTAGCAGTAATGAAGAGGTGATAGTGAATGTGAGTGGGTTTGATGGTGCAAGAAGGAATAGGTATTTTGGGGATGAAGTTATTAGTAAGGAGGAGGTAATTGGTAGCTACAGAGAGAAAGTTAAAGAATGGTAAATCTACAAGTATAGATGAAATTACTCTTGAAATGATCAAGAACAGAGGTGAGATGGCGATTGATTGGATTTTGAAGTTGTGTAACAAAGCATTTATGGAGGGTGTAGTTCCGAGAGATTGGAGGAGAGCAGTAATAGTATCCTTATATAAGGGTAAGGGGGATAAGGGTAACTGTAGGAATTATAGGTGAATTAGTTTATTGAGTGTTGTAGGGAAGATATATGTTGGTATAATTTTTTAATGTTTAGGATTGGTAGAGGATGTGTGGATCAAATCTTTACATTGAAACAAATGATTGAGAAAATGAGAGAGATGAAGAATTAATTGTATTTAGGTTTTATGGATATGCAACAGACGTATGATAGGATTAATAGGGAAGCTCTTAGGCAGGTGTTAGTGATATATAATGTTGGTGGTAGGCTTTTGAATGGAATCAAAAGTATGCATGACGATAGTGAAGCGTGTGTAGGAATAAATGGAGTCGAATGTGATTGGTTTAATATTAATAGCGGAGTGAGGCAGGAATGTGTCTCCTTGGTTATTCAATTTGTATATGGATGGGGTTATGAAAGAATTAGAGGTGGGGGTGGCAGGGGATGATGTTAGAATGATTTAGAATGGAAGAGAGTGGAGGGTGCCCCACCTATTATATGCAAATGATTTGGTTTTGTGTGGCGAATCTGAAGAGAGTTTGGGAGGATTGGTAGAGAGATTTGGCAAGATGTAAAGGAGGGGTTTGAAAGTAAATGTAGATAAGAGTAAGGTTATGTTTGTGAGTAGGGTTGGGAAAGGAAAAAAAAAAGCTCGTTTTTTTCATGAAAAAAACACAGCCTGAAAAAAAACAAGTAAAAATTTGTTTTTTTCATTTTCTTCAATTAAATTGTGGAATTTACATGTTTGAACAATTATATTATAAATTTTAGCAAATATGCTCTAATTTGGACATTTTTTGGTTCCAATTTCCTACAAGGTGGAATCCCCTGAGTTTGTGTTCAAAATTTTTATGGGTTTTCCATATTTTTATTTTATATTCTGAATTTTGATATTCATAATAATTTGTTTGTGGCTTCATTAATGTTTTCTTACTCTGTTTCAGCTTTCAGTAACATTTTTATTATAATTATTTAATCAGAATTTAGAAATGCCACATGCAAAAAGTCGTGTACTTTTTAAGTAAATAAAAGGTTGCAAAGGCTCTCGTATAAAATATAACTTTTGTTGTGTAGACGTTGCAAAAACTAGTATTTATTGCTCATAATCTAGAACTAGGAAATTCTGAAAATTTGCCAACTGATAGAGATGATTATGCTAAGGCAGCTAAGCTTAAGAGTCCTGTTACTGCCCCTGCTCATTCACCACTGTCATTCTCACACGTACTTCATACGACTGAGATATCAGACTTATCAGTTATATCAAAATTAAATGTGGCTGATAACGCTGATGAGCCCAGTGATAATGAGCTTGACAGTAGTCACAGCACAGTAGTCAGTACCCAGTAGTGACTGGGGTCTGGGGAGTGGGGAATAGTGATTAGTGAATCAAAATTTGATATTCCAAAGCCAAATATTTAATTTAGTCATTCACTCATCCTCCTTCATTTACAATCTTAATTTCAATATTTTTATTATTTCATTTGCATCCCTTAAGTCACTTTTGAGTTTTGTCATTCAGACTCATTCTAAATAAATATAATATACATTAATATTTAAAAGTAAATTATAAATATAATTATATGATAAACATGTAAAATCCATAGTTAAATTAGTAAGTAGAAGCCTACAAACAGCAGTCTGCAGGCTACAACCTACTATAAATTGTAACGAAAACAATCGATAAAATATAAGAGAAAGGTAGTTCTGCTATTTTATAAATCAAAATGGAATATTTGTTTAATTTCAAGTATCCTTATATTTGAAAAATGAAAATACTCAAGTGAAATATCATATTAGCCTCTTAATATTTTTAAAAATACATTTAATGAAAAAAACGAAAAACTGAAAAAAACGAAAAAAACATGAAAAAAACGTTTTTTTTCTTGAAAAAACACGATTTGAAAAAAACTGTTTTTTTCCCAACCCTAGTTGTGAGTAAGGACAGTTCTCGGTGTGAAGTTATGTTATATGGTGAGCAGCTGGAACAAGTGTCTGAGTTTAAATATTTAACATACAGTATATGTTGGATGAAAAGGGAATGGATGATGCAGAGTGTAGTAGGAAAGTTGAATGGCAGGAAGGTGGCTGGTGCAATTAAATCGTTGGTGGATGTAAAGAGGCTAAGTCTTGGGTGTGCTAGGGTCTTACCTGAGGGTATGTTGTTACCTGTGTTAATGTATAGTAGTGAGACTATGGTCTGGAATAAGAAGTATAGATCTAAAGTTCAATGTGTTCAGATGGACAATCTTAGGGACGTGTTAGGTGTGAGAATGAGGAATGAACGTATTAGAGAGTTGTGTGGGTTGAAGAAATTGGTAAATGAGAGAATAAATAAAGTACGTTGAGATGGTTTGGTCATGTGGAAAGGATGGATGGTAGTCAGTTGGTTAAGCGGATGTATAGTGGTGAGTGTACTGAGAATCGATCGGCTGGGAGACCGAAAAAAAAGTGGATTGAGTCAGTAAAAGAATGCCTGGAGGAGAGAAATGTGAGTTTGGCAGAGGCGAGAAGAAAAGGTGCATAATAGGGGTGAAAGGCGGGTTTTGTGAGGGGGTATGGTTGTGGCCCACCTGGGCCAAGGGATGAACCTACATTGACGAGATGAAATAGTGAGGGTCCCCTGCCTTCTGTAAAGCTCTAAGGTGAATTTTCTGACAGGGACTAGAAGGTATAAATGGGCTTTCTTTTCGACTTCGTTATATTCCTCTATTACTTTTCTGTTTCCTATGCATGATACACATCTTACCCCCCAGTCTTGGGGAGAGAAGGTGGGTGATGATGATTATATATATATATATATATATATATATATATATATATATATATATATATATATATATATATATATATATATATATATATATATATATATATATATATATATATATATATATATATGAAAAAACATAACTATTTTTTTTTTTTTAAATTACTGTCAATAATCCATCCTTTACTGATAATTTTATAAATGCCCAGTTTTTGGGCAGGCATTTATGAAATGGGCAAATGCCTGGACAAATGCCCATTTTATAAATGCCTGCCCACTGGGCATTTGCCCAGCGTACATCACTATATATATATATATATATATATATATATATATATATATATATATATATATATATATATATATATATATATATATATATATTATATAGTTTATTTTTACTAAAAGGTTTTACAATAAAAGATAGCTTCTTTCATCAAGTGTCATCATTATATAACCTTACAATATATCGATAAAATAAGAATCACTCTGTAATTTTAAAAAAAGTGAAAAAATGTGATATTTGTACTTATTAAATTGCTTATATTTTCTAAACCAAACCAAAACCAAAATTAATTCATTAAAAAAAATAAAATATACATATATAACAATAATTGAGCAAAGTTTGAAATAAATCGAATAATAGTTTTTTTTTCAAGGTCAAGGTCACCAAAAGGTCAAATTTTTTATTTGACCTCCGAGGTCAAAATCATCTAAATAAATGTTGTACAGCTATTCAAGATCTATTAAATGGTCTTTACACGATGCTTCTAAGTGCCATAGAAGCCGAGATATTGTATTTTGACCTAGGACTACTCTCTCAAAATTGAACATTTTGACCAAAGTTTCAAAGGTCATATTTTCTGAACCGTATGAGCTAGAGACCTGCAATAAACACCATTCATATTTTCTCAACAAGATCTGTTAGTGTGCCATTTTTCATAAAAATCGAAAGGGGTCACGGAAAAAATTGCCAAAAAATGGTTGAAGTGACATGGAATGCCCCATATATATATATCATTGTAAATTTTTCTATTATTGAAATCTAAAAAGATTAATTATTGAAGTTACCCTTGGAATTTAGGTTCAAAATTGTTCTCCCTTTTATTTTTTTTCCCTTTTCATTAATTACATTAAATTTGGAATCCCTTTAGATATAAAGATAATTTTTATAGTTTTTATAGATTCATTATTCATTTAGCTAATTTTTTGGTTTCATTTCGTAATTCCTTCTAAATCCTTAGTTTCTTTAGATTTTGTAGTTAATTTTGGTCAGTTCTCTTTTAATCCTTCATTTAAAAGGGCAATTAATTTATTTTAAAATACAGCATTTATTTACTCAGATACTTGTAAAACAAATTATAATGTTTATTCAAATATTTCACCATATATTAAATAATAGTAATTTGTTAATAAATTTCTTTAATATTTTATATAGCTTGGGTTCACATTTTTTGAACCTTTTGAACTCCTCACCAATTTTGACGACTAGTGAAATAATATCTATTTCCTTATTTGGTCATGTACGCAATTCTGTGATTTGCAAACAAATTTTGTATTAGAATGTTATAATGCCGGATAATTATTTCCTTAGTTTAATTGTTATTTGTTTATTTATTTATTCTTTCATTTATAAGAAAGCATTTAATATCTTTTATTGTTTAGTATAGTCTTTTTACTTATTATTAGATTTAGTATATTTATAAAGGTATTAGACTTTACGTCTAAAAATATATTAGTTACCCCTTTTCTTTTTTTTAGATTTCATAATAAATGGATTACTATATATTTCATTTAATTTATTTATTAGTTGTAAATATTAATTAGAATTTAGCAATTATTTATTTAGAACACATTTATTCAAACTTTAGAGATTAATAACTTAGGCAGGTGATTTCATGATTTTAGGAAGTGACTGGAGTTGAACTCCAGACTTTCTCGCTAGGCAACTGTAATATTACTACATTAGAGAGGAATTTATCCTTCTCAGCCGCTCTTACTTTAGTCAGATTTAGTTGGACTAGTCTGGTGAACAGTTCTTTGTTGGACTAAGAACTGTTTTAGGCAGTTGGACTGTCTTTCCTAGAGCTTTTAGTTGGACTAGGGCTCGAGATCTTAGTTGGACTAGGCTATGTCCCCCTCAAAAGAAGCCAATTTAAGAAACATTAAGAATATAGAGACAGTAAGAAGCCACATGGGCCTATCGAGACTGTCTCAGTCAACCCACTACCCAAACATATTACAAATCCCAAAAGCACCTAGGAGAGCACTCAATTGTTATAAACTACTAAATCACACCAATTTGGCTTAGTCAAAACTAATGATATATATATATGATACCCAAACCATCCACATGCATTAATAACTAAGTTATGGTCACACATGCCATCTAACAATTAATAACTACTATAACTAAAAACCCGCCAATTTGGCTTCGTCAATATATTATATGAAACCCAACCCATCCATAAACGAATCTAACCCTTTCTTAAATGTTACAATTGAGTCACACTCAACAACCTCCTCTGGCAAACTATTCCAAAATTTAACAACCCTATTACTGAATGCATGCTTTCTTATATCAAGATGGCATGCTTTCTTCTTAATTTTCTTATTATGCCCCCTGGTCACCTGTCCATGTTCTACTATGAAAAATTTATTGGTCTCTGTATTATCAATAGATGTAAATATTTTTGTAGACTTGTATTATGTCCCTGTGAAATCGCCTTTCTACAGAAAACATTCTAACTCCTTCAGCCTCTCCTCCTAGCTCTTACCCTCAAACCAGAAATCATCCTTGTTGCACCTACGTTGCACTCTCTCTAGCATATCTAAGTCTTTCTTTAAATAAGGGGCTAAACTTGTACTGCAATACTCTATCACTGGCCCTGCTTATAGCTATTATACAGTTTATATATAACTTCCTTCTCTTATGAAACAACATTGCGATTATTATGCCCAGCATCTTATTAGCTATTTGCAACTCCAAACACTGGTTAGCTACTTTCAAATTACTGCTTATAATCACCTAAATCTTTTCTTGGTCCACAGACTCCAAGCCATCATTCATATCGTAGTTAAAACTTTTTATTTGAGTAACCTAGGTGAAGAACCTTACACTTTTACTATTAAAATTCATTTGCCACTTATCTGCCTACCCAAGAAGTTTATCAAGATCATTTTGAATCTTTATGCATCCTTCACTTTTCCTAACTGAGGTGGCCACTTAAGTATCATCTGCAAACTTAGAAACCTTGCATTTAAGTCCTAGGTCTAAATCATTTATATATATGAGGAACAATAGTGGCCCCAGCACTGAACCCTAGTGGGGACACCACTCTTCACTATTTCCCATGAAGATTTATTCCCATTTAGTTGTACACTGTTTTATTTCGCAACCACTCTTTAATCCAACAATGTACCACTCCACACCACATTGCAATAACTTTTCATCAGCCTTATGTGGGAACCTTATCAAAGCTTTACTAAAGTCTAAATATACAATATCAACTGGATCCTCCTCTGTCAATGCAGTCAGTAATGTTCCATAAATTCTAAAGGTTTGTCTGACATGACCTGCCTTTCTGAAACCGTGCAGGGTCATACAATGCCTTGTTATCTTCTAAATATTTCTCTATATGACCTTTGGTAACTTTTCCAGAACCTTTACAACCAGAGATGTTAAGCTAACTGGCCTATAATTCCCAAATCTTCATACTACCTTTCTTATAAATAGGCACAGCATATGCTGTTTTCCAGTCATCTGGTACACTCACCAAATGTTATAGATCGCTTAAAATCCAAATACAGTGCCTTTTGCAATGCTGATACTACCCTCTTTCAGAATTCTACCATATATCCCATCAGGCTCCTCTACCTGGATCAATATGGTCTAATAAGCGTTTAATATCTTTTACGTCAATTCAAATTCTGTAAGTCTATTTGATACATGCATACAAGAACTATTAGTCTCCAAACTATTATCTAATCTTTCCTCTGTAAACCTGAAGTAAAATAAGCATTGAAAATGTTGACCAACTCATTATCTAAACTCACTAAATTTTCATTAATTTTTAATTGGACCAATTGTCCCTATTCTTACTTTTAAATTTATAAAGCTAAAAAAACTTCTTCAGGTTCTTATTACTATTCACTTGCTAAATTAATTTCTGCCTCTCTCTTTGCCCTTTCTTATTGACTGGTTAAGTTCGTTTTTCTATTTTCCTATAATTTTTCTAAATCATCTTCCCTATTACTACCTTGAATATTTTAAAACATCTACGCTTTCATTAAATTTTATCTCTTATCTCTATTCCACCAAACAGGTTTTCTCTTCGCCACCTAATGGGTTTTATCTTTAAAACATACTTGACTGAATATTCATTCAAATTTGCTTAAAATGTTCCCACATGATAAAACAGTTTTGGTCTTTAAACTCTTTGTCAGTCAGTTATACTAAGCATGTCTGTAATTTGGTAAAATCACCATTTGAAATCTAAGATCCTTTCCATATTAACTTGCAATTTGGGCCAGATATCACATTTATATTAAATCTAATTATATTATGGTCCCTAAGTCCTAAATTCTCTCAACTCTAACCTCACCCACCATACTTTCATCTTTAGTTAATATTAAGTCTAATAGTGCATCATGTCTTATGGGTTCATGGACCATCTGGCTCAAAAGTTATCTAGTATACAATTTATAAATATTGAACTACTATGGTCCGTATTAGACAAGGAATCCCGATGAATGCCAGGAAAATTAAAATAAGCCCATTATGACTATACCTTTTTCTTTTCTGTGGCATGCTGTCTCTATTTCTTTCACAATTTCCGCGTCTAATTCTTGACTCTGGCCAGGGGGTCTATAAAATGCCCCTATTCTATATGATTTATTGAACATAAGGATATCTACCCATACCCGATTCAATATCATGATTAGTTTTTAAAGTCAGTCATTAATACAGATTGAATATTTCTTTTAAGCACCACACCCCCACCCTTCTTTCCTCTACGCTGGTATAAATAAGAGTGAATAACCGTCTATTTCATATTCCTGAATGAGTCTCCATATAAATCTTCATTAACCCATGCCTCAGTTATGCAAATAATATAAGGTTCTCATTTATGGTATAACTAATCAGCTCATCTTTTTATTTCTAAGACTATGAGCATTTGTGTAAAGCATTTTGATATTAAATGCTGCTATTTTTATTACTATCATCCTTATTTGAGTCTGTAACACTAGTTTTATTTATATCACCACTATAACCGTTACCATTGCTATTATTTGTATCCAGATTAGCCCATCACCCCCAACTTTACCTAGTTTTTGCTAAACAAGTCTCCAAACTGGTGCTAGAAAAGCCCAACACCTTTACGACTCAAGTGGACTCCATCCGCTGCAAAAAGATCTTTATCCAGAAATTCCACAAATCCAAAAACTAATATTTTCTGAAAAACAATTTCTCACCCTTTCTTTTACACCTAAAGCCCTACTCCCCATTCCTGACCTGCACCTAACCTAGATAAAATCCCAGACATGCACCTTCTCCCACTAGCTTTCATCTTCTGAATCAATCTCCTATAATCTGCTATTAATTCTTCTGACCTTCTATATCCCTATATCATTTGTACCCACATGCACAATCACATCTGAATCAACATTTGTAGAATCAATCTCTCTATCTATTCATATCCACGATATCACTCACTCTGGCACCTGGATAACATCCTCTTTCGTTTCTTATTATTCTTACTTTGAAAAGTCCTATCTAGTGTCGTGTCATAGAGCCTCCAATTAGCAATGTCAGTCTTTAGTAAACTCAACATTACCATTGGCACTCATGATCCCTCCCCATCTGGAAGACAGTCGAACCTGTTACTGCAGGGTCACAGGCTGATTGACTTTCGAGATCCTCATCTTTAACACTATTATTTGTAATTCCTACAACTCTATATTCATCTGCAGACCTATTTTCAACTACTTTATCCTTTTCCCCCTCATCTTCCTGCCTAGGTGAATCACTATTCCTGTCTACCCCTATATCCCGCTCCCTCCTCGCCTCGGCATCCCTACTAACTTTTTTCCTAACACTTCCCTCCTTTCTCAACTCAAATACTTCTTCTTTCCAATCCATTCATATTTTCACTCAGTCTTGCAATCTCCTTCCTTAACAACACATTCTCTGCATTCAAAACACAAGTAGGGCAGCTATTCACATATTCACCTCTTACAGTCCCACAGATATCACACAGAGCAT
>JABUQX010116387.1:0-27500 GCA_015478945.1 Trachelipus rathkii | reverse complement strand
TACCAAAATATTATATGCTTTAATCTCGTCAAAAAAGAGCAGTGAGTCACTCGAGTCACCTGCTTTTACGGATTATATTATAAAACAGTCATTGGCAACTCGACTATATATATACACTGCCGTCCAAAATTATTGGCGATTTTTGATTTCAACAAGCTTTCAAACTACTTTACAATTTTTTTTATGTAAAAATTAAATTTTTTCAATGGAATTGGAGTAATTATAAATAGTAATGAAATATTAATTTAAAATTGGTAATAAAAAGCATTGAAACAGTCCTATAATTTATTTAAATTAATATTTTGATGTGCTTCACAATTTCCTTGCTCAAATGGTCAAAGATCATTTTTGTAGAGTCGAGTAGTTTAGACTAATTGACAGCTTTTAATTTTTGTAGAGTTTAAAAATGGTGCCTTTTTTAACTTCTTCAATCTTTTAGCTATATAGATAACTTAAAATTTTCGTAAAAAATATTATAAATAAATATGAATTTTTATGTTTTCAAAGATAAAGGGTAATTTTCATCCATAGATTTATTTATAATTATATTTTTCATTACATGGGAAAATAAAACTCTATTAAAAACAAGTTAACGGCTAAAATTGAAATTCTTCCACAGTGTTTCGAAACGAGAAGGTGCAAGAGGTTGTGTTAAGCATTTTTTTTAGTAAATATTTTTAAAAGTTTCTTTTTTTAACCATGCCAAAATCAAGAGAGCTTTCAGAGTATGAACTTGGGCAGTTGACAGCTTTAGTTAAGTATGGCAAGCATTCTAATGTATATATCGCCAAACACCTTAATATCGGTGAAACTACAGTCCGATTTCATAAAAAGAGAATTCTAGTAGAAGGCCTAACTTTCAAAAAGCCTCGCACTGGCAGAAAACGACTTCTTTCAGAGCGTGGTGTTAGACACTTGAAATTACTTGCTGTTAAAAACAGATTCATGGCTGCAGATGATCTTAGTAAAGAGCTTGTAAAAACGGGAGAACCGAAGGTAAGTCGTCAAACAGTTAGGAGAAGACTTGGTGAGAATGATATTTATGCTAGAATTAGTAAAAGAAAGCCCCTATTATCAGAAAAGAACATAGAAGCTCGCCTTCAATTTGCTAATAATACACATAAACAATGGAAGGACGATGACTGGGCAAAAGTGTTTTGGACAGATGAGAGTAGATTTGAGCTCTTTGGAAGTGACAAAAGACTGAAAATAGTAAATAGAAGACCTGGGGAAGAATATAAATTTGAATTTTTAACTCCAACTGTAAAAAAAGGTGGTGGTAGTATTAATATTTGGGGAGCTTTCAGCTCAAAAGGGGTTGGGGAAACTTCTACTGATAAAGGGAATGAAAATGGAGTAATGGATAAGACTATATTTAAATATATTTTTACAAAAATAGCTCTTCCTGCTGCAAAAAAAAAATACATGGGAACTTTCCTAATTTTATTTATCAGCAAGATAATGATCCTAAACACAACGCAAAAACCATGAAAAGCCTATACCAAAAACTGCAAAGGGAAGGGTTTGTCATGCTACCCTGGCCTTCTCAGAGTCCTGATTTAAACCC
The DNA here is from genome assembly GCA_015478945.1 of Trachelipus rathkii. Taxonomy (NCBI): domain Eukaryota; kingdom Metazoa; phylum Arthropoda; class Malacostraca; order Isopoda; family Trachelipodidae; genus Trachelipus; species Trachelipus rathkii. Next base: position 25,933 of record JABUQX010116387.1, on the reverse strand, counting down.
TATAGAGCACCTTTGGGATGAAATTGAGAGACGGATTAGAGCTAGAAATGAGAAGCCTAAAAATAAAGAACATCTGTTTGAAATAATACAAGAAGAATGGAACAGAATAACGCCAGAAACCTGCAAGAAGCTGGTTGACTCGATGCCAGAGCGTTTGGAGAAGGTTCGCGAGAATAAGGGAGGCCACACAAAATATTAATTAAAATAAATTATAAGACTGTTTGAATGATTTTTATTATCCACATTTAATTAATCATTCATTATTATTTATAATTATATACATTCCATTGAAAAATTTTAATTTTTACATTGAAAAACTTTGAAAGTTCTTTGAAAATTTGTTGAAATCAAAAATCGCCAATAATTTTGGATGGCAGTATATATATATATATATATATATATATATATATAAAAACACACTAATATATATATATATATATATATATATATATATATATATATATATATATATATATATATATATATATATATATATATATATATATATATATATTCAAATGCTCTTTTCATTTATTATTTATAAAACAAGCGACTAAATATTTTAACATAGAAAATTTCGGTCTCATCAAAATGTGTGGGTCGCTGGCTACAGTATTACCTTATTTTTTTAGAGTATATCCTGTGATTTATATAAAAATCTGGGATGAAGCCCCTCTCAGCTACTATAACAATTCATATAAAATAAAATAACAAAAATAATCTTAAAAAATTTTTTTTATTAAGATCAAGGTAATTGTTTACAATAAGGGCCTCTAAACAGATTTTTATAAAAATTACAGTATATACTCTAAAAAAAAATAGGGTAATACTTTAGCTGAGGTGAATAAACTTTACGTAACTATTACATTAAAACTATAAACTTATAATTTACAAAAATGGATCAAAAAAATTCTTTGAAGTTTTTTTTACCGATTGGCGTATATTATAAATGGATATTTTTAATAAAAATATGAAAAAAAACGTTAGGAAAAATGTAACTTTATGGCTTTTTTTCGTTCGTGTAGGGATGAAGAATGACGGTCGAAATGCGTTGTTGTAGTGCAGATATGACTACCCGCACTACCAAAATATCAAACTTATTGATCGTATAGTGGTTAAACAAACTAAAACTTACAATGCGTTGTGTCTAATTTCTTAATAAAAACTATTGTGTTCCGTTCCCTATCCTCAGTAGTTAGATGTGTTGGTAGTTAAATATATTCGTAGTCAGATGTATTCGTAGAATTCTTTTTTACAGATATAAAGAACTTCGAGAGTCTTTCAGATGCTATACTTCATCACTTCAATATGAATCAACTCAATAGTTCTAAGATGTTTCTATCAAAAATATCCAACTAGTCAAAATTAAATCTCAAATAAAGATATTTCTTATATCAAATGTTAGCTATATGAATCTGGTTTAATAAATCGTCCCTAAATCTTTGTTATGTTTCCAAACCGATTACCTTTTACTTTCAATATAAAGGCAACAAATCAAAACCAACTTTTAATTTAATTAATCAAAAGCTATTGTAAAATCCAAATTGTCACTTGAGCTTAAATATCTAGGGCTTCTATCACTATTTCTCAAAGTCAATTGTGATTACCATTAAACCGTTATAAAGTTTAATTTTATCAAACCAGTGCTATCAAACTTCAAAGTATCCAAACATTCAATTCACCTTGAAATTGTTGTGAGTCAATCAAAATATCTCACTATAAATAATGCACAATCAGAAATATGCATTAATCATAAACACTCAATTAAAGAAAATAAATCCTGTTAAGCCAGAAAATGATTACGAAATTTTCATTCAATCAAGTTGAAATCCAACTGCAATATCAAAGTCGGAATAACCTTGAAAGGATCGAATACTAAAACTAAATTATACCAACGAAAGTCGAAAACTACAACAATCAACTATAAATAATTTAAATCGAAAGACCAGTTAAGTAAAGTCAAAACCAATCTACAAAACTAAAGTCAAAACTAAATGCAAATCGTTAAAATCGAAAGCTAAATTCAAAAAGTTAAAGTCGAAATCTAAATTTGGAAAGTTAAAGTCGAAAGCTAAATTTGAAAAGTTAAAACTGAAAGTCAACTCAAACAGTCAAAGCTGAAAACTAAGTTAAATAATTACTATGGAAGACTAAGTTCAGACAATCAAAGGTCAAACTCAAAGTCGAGTATCATAGGTAAAGTCAAATGCTAACTTCAAAGTCGAATATCAATTTCAGAAAAGTCGAGTCCTAATTTCAAAGTCGAACTCCAAGTTAAATCAGTCAAAGTCCGATTAAATTTAGTTCTAAGTTCAACTAAGTCTATGTTTAACAAAACTAAGTCCTATTGTTTTCTTTCAAAACCAAAGTTAAATCAATGCAATATAAACTAAGCACTGTAATTTCTAAGTACTGTTCGATCTATTAACTGTCAAAGGTTACTGTAAATTAAATTCCATTACAAAGTCACAAATTCTTAATCCTCACGAATTGATTGAAAATTTATCAAAGTCCCAAATTAAGTCAAGTCTTAAATAATTCTGTCAAGTCCAAGGACTACTATATATATTTCAACAGAATTAAATATTCTTCCACAATATTATAAATTTCAACCATTAATCGTGTTAATCTATCAAAGTATTTTAATTGTCAAAGATCATATATCTTAATCACCTTAACCATTCAAACAATTCAGACAGTTAATGCTTTAAGTCACTGTCACTTTCAAAATGGCGGCTGCCTTTCAAGATGGCGGCTGCCGGCTTTTTAATCAAGATGGCCGCGTCCTTGTCAACAACCATGAATTTCCTTATCGATAATAAATGACCAAAATCTCTTAAATAAAATGAAACTCAACTAAAAACAAGGAACTATCAGAACAAAAGCTTCACTTTTTCAACTTTAATCAAATTCTTTAAATATCAAAATAAACTTTAAAATCTTTTAATAACTTTATGTACAATATAAAACTAAGCTCAATCAAATCAAAAATACAGTAATATTTATTTGTTTTTTCGTTCACAAACAAGGTGCGTAATCCAAGTAGTAATATTTTAGGACAATAAATGCCAATGCACAGTGTGCATTTCTCAACTTACTAATACCAAACAATTCTGTTTATTGACGCTGACTGCCACTGCAAAAGCTGGAATCAAAGCCAACTGCCAGCGCAATACTAACTAATAATAATATTATATTTATTTAATTTAAAAAATTCATATTACCTTTAAATCCTTTTAAATACTTGTAGCTTCAAAAATATACAACGTTTCCAAATTGTATGGTAAATCAGAATCGAGATAATAAATATACAAAGTTAAACTATTTACAAAAATGTTCTAGCACTTTTCAATAAATAAACAAATTATGATAATTGCTTCAAAATATGCAAAGTTTAAATAATGAAACAACGTATGTCAAATTCGAAATGATAAATGGTCTAACTAATTTTAACAGAGCACGACAAAAATCACTGCTATCAGTATGAGATCCAGACAACAAGTGAATTGGTATGAAACAAAAACTGTTACAAAACGTAAACAAAGCTAACACAGAGTATCAAATCACGCAAGAGCTAATCCTATCAAGACGAGTTCCAAAAATCAAGTGAACTGCTTTCTGTTCCACATCCGCCATATTGGTTGTTATTCATGACGTCATAGTAGTGTTTCCATTTTTTTGCATTCTTATTTTCAAGTCGTATTTCTTTCGTAATTTCTACTTTTCCAAACTTAAGATTCCTTTGCTAAGCTGTGACTTTTTACCTTTTTGGAGGTGGCTCTACCATGGGCCCTACAATACCTCCTTCACAAAAGACCATACTAAGGCTCTTCTAGGCTGGTTCCTTCAAAGTAATCTTCATAATTTGCATCCATGACATTAATTTACTCTTTTCTGTCAAAAAAAAAATACTGCACTCTTCTTAGATGTGTTTTATGAATTTTCGGCCAAAGCTGATACTCGTCTATCTCCTCTGTCATGAACAAACGCATCTTCTTGGCTGGTAACAAACGTATATATAACTGAAATGAGACAAAAATATAAAATGCAAATCAAAATAATTTCTCCAACCACAATGGGTCCAAGTACAAACAAATTTTTCTTTTAAGTCTTCAAGACAACCGCTTTTATTCGCCAGAGGCTGATCCATATGAATCATATTTTTATTGCCAGCGATCATTCTGACTGCAAGGCATATATTTCTTAAACCATTACTCAATTTTAAATGCAAAGCAATTAACCTTGGAACCGCCATGTTTAGGTTAGATTTTGCTCTTACTGATTAAAATGTTTATCTCCCTTTACACAAAATGTCTACTGTCTCCTCTTACTCAAAACATACTCATCTCTCTATTAAAGCTATCTACGATGTAACTTTCTTTTTCTTTCCTCTTTTTCCTAAGCTTTTCTGCTGGGTTAATCAAGCACTTCTGTGTTTTTCTTTATTTTAACCTTTTATCGTAACCCATACTACTTTCAACCTTGTCAATTTCCTTCATTTGCACAATGTTAACTTCTTTGTTCAGTTCCTTTTTTTCTGATATTGGCTGTGTTGCTTCTGCAACGTCATAAACTTGTTTATCCGAGCAACTTATTTCTTTCATATTTTCCTCGAGAACGCTGCAGTCGCTCTCAAGGATCCGACCTGTTTCCCGAGCCTCAAGCTCTTGTATTCTAAGAATCAACTGCAATACATTATTCTGAAAATCTTTACACTCTTTCATAAGATGGCTTTCTCCGCAATATAAACAAAATACTTCTGTCCTCTGTTCTTTCACACTGTTAATTTCTTCTTGTTCCATATTAATAACCTTTTCTCGTTTGTCTTTTCTCATCTTCATGTTACAATATTCTATTTTGTGGTCCTGCTGTCCACAAAAGAAGCAACAGTTCCACTTCCTGAAACAATGTGTTTCCATATGGCCTATCTTTCCACAAAATGTACATTCTATTCTTCTCGCACTTCGTGATTGGTCTTCTCTTTCTTTATTTCTCCGTTTACATTCTCTGATTTGGTGGCTTTTTTCACCACATGAAAAACAACAACCATTCCTCCTATAGCAATCTTTTTCCACATGTCCTCTTTTATTGCAAAAGTCACAATTTATTTCTTCTTGTCTATTCCGATTCTCTAGTAAAACTTTCTGGTCTTCCATTTTAACTCACAGTATTATACACTATGTCAAATATCCAAACTCTATTCTTTTCAAAATCTATGTTTCTTTCTCAAAAGGCGTAAAGGCCCTAACACACCCTCCCACCAAAGAATCTATTACGGGTTGAAAGCGGGAAAACAAACATAAAAAATGCACAACCTAAACCCAGTACGGCATGGTTCTGGCACCATGAAAAATCTTGTTGTAGTGCAGATATGACTACCCACACTACCAAAAATATCCAACCCATTGATCGTATAGTGGTTAAATATAAAATAACTTACTGAATGAATTGCTGCTAATTAAACTAAACTGACTGTCTAACTTTAAAGGTGTATAATGGTAAAATAAACAAAAATCTACAGAGCGTTGTGTCTAATTCTAAATAAAAACTATTGTGTTCCGTTCCCTATCCTCAGTAGTTAGATGTGTTGGTAGTTAAATATATTCGTAGTCAGATGTATTCGTAGAATTCTTTTTTACAGATATAAAGAACTTCGAGAGTCTTTCAGATGCTATACTTCATCACTTCAATATGAATCAACTCAATAGTTATAAGATGTTTCTATCAAAAATATCCAACTAGTCAAAATTAAATCTCAAATAAAGATATTTCTTATATCAAATGTTAGCTATATGAATCTGGTTTAATAAATCGTCCCTAAATCTTTGTTATGTTTCCAAACCGATTACCTTTTACTTTCAATATAAAGGCAACAAATCAAAACCAACTTTTAATTTAATTAATCAAAAGCTATTGTAAAATCCAAATTGTCAATCGAGCTTAAATATCTAGGGCTTCCATCACTATTTCTCAAAGTCAATTGTGATTACCATTAAACCGTTATAAAGTTTAATTTATCAAACCAGTGCTATCAAACTTCAAAGTATCCAAACATTCAATTCACCTTGAAATTGTTGTGAGTCAATCAAAATATCTCACTATAAATAATGCACAATCAGAAATATGCATTAATCGTAAACACTCAATTAAAGAAAAATAAATCCTATTAAGTCAGAAAATAATTACGAAATTTCATTCAATCAAGTTGAAATCCAACTGCAATATCAAAGTCGGAATAACCTTGAAAGGATCGAATACTAAAACTAAATTATACCAACGAAAGTCGAAAACTACAACAATCAACTATAAATAATTTAAATCGAAAGACCAGTTAAGTAAAGTCAAAACCAATCTACAAAACTAAAGTCAAAACTAAATGCAAATCGTTAAAATCGAAAGCTAAATTCAAAAAGTTAAAGTCGAAATCTAAATTTGGAAAGTTAAAGTCGAAAGCTAAATTTGAAAAGTTAAAACTGAAAGTCAACTCAAACAGTCAAAGCTGAAAACTAAGTTAAATAATTACTATCAAAGACTAAGTTCAAACAATCAAAGGTCAAACTCAAAGTCGAGTATCATAGGTAAAGTCAAATGCTAACTTCAAAGTCGAATATCAATTTCAGAAAAAGTCGAGTCCTAATTTCAAAGTCGAACTCCAAGTTAAATCAGTCAAAGTCCGATTAAATTTAGTTCTAAGTTCAACTAAGTCTATGTTTAACAAAACTAAGTCCTATTGTTTTCTTTCAAAACCAAAGTTAAATCAATGCAATATAAACTAAGCACTGTAATTTCTAAGTACTGTTCGATCTATTAACTGTCAAAGGTTACTGTAAATTAAATTCCATTACAAAGTCACAAATTCTTAATCCTCACGAATTGATTGAAAATTTATCAAAGTCCCAAATTAAGTCAAGTCTTAAATAATTCTGTCAAGTCCAAGGACTACTATATATATTTCAACAGAATTAAATATTCTTCCACAATATTATAAATTTCAACCATTAATCGTGTTAATCTATCAAAGTATTTTAATTGTTAAAGATCATATATCTTAATCACCTTAACCATTCAAACAATTCAGACAGTTAATGCTTTAAGTCACTGTCACTTTCAAAATGGCGGCTGCATTTCAAGATGGCGGCTGCCGGCTTTTTAATCAAGATGGCCGCGTCCTTGTCAACAACCATGAATTTCCTTATCGATAATAAATGACCAAAATCTCTTAAATAAAATGAAACTCAACTAAAAACAAGGAACTATCAGAACAAAAGCTTCACTTTTTCAACTTTAATCAAATTCTTTAAATATCAAAATAAACTTTAAAATCTTTTAATAACTTTCTGTACAATATAAAACTGAGCTCAATCAAATCAAAAATACAGTAATATTTAGTTGTTTTTTCGTTCACAAACAAGTTGCGTGATCCAAGTAATAATATTTTAGGACAATAAATGCCAATGCACAGTGTGCATTTCTCAACTTACTAATACCAAACAATTCTGTTTATTGACGCTGACTGCCACTGCAAAAGCTGGAATCAAAGCCAACTGCCAGCGCAATACTAACTAATAATAATATTATATTTATTTAATTTAAAAAATTCATATTACCTTTAAATCCTTTTAAATACTTGTAGCTTCAAAAATATACAACGTCTCCAACTTATATTGTAAATCAGAGTTGATCAAATAAATATACAAGGTTAAACTATTTACAAAAATGTTCTAGCACTTTTCAATGAATAAACAAATTACGATAATTGCGTCAAAATATGCAAAGTTTAAATAATGAAACAACGTATGTCAAATTCGAAATGATAAATGGTCTAACTAATTTTAACAGAGCACGACAAAAATCACTGCTATCAGTATCAGTATGAGATCCAGACAACAAGTGAATTGGTATGAAACAAAAACTGTTACAAAACGTAAACAAAGCTAACACAGAGTATCAAATCACGCAAGAGCTAATCCTATCAAGACGAGTTCCAAAAATCAAGTGAACTGCTTTCTGTTCCACATCCGCCATATTGGTTGTTATTCATGACGTCATAGTAGTGTTTCCATTTTTTTGCATTCTTATTTTCAAGTCGTATTTCTTTCGTAATTTCTGCTTTTCCAAACTGTTTTAAAGAGAAATAACAAGGTCATTCTTTTATAATTACATTTTTTACCTATTTTCTTTATTTTTAAAATACTTTCCTAACTTTTATTTACATAACCCTACTCTATTTTCTTTTTATTAAAACCTAAATATCAATATTCATAATTACACACGTACACACACACAAACGTTCACATAAACTTAAAAAATGTCCCTAATTCTGTGTAATATGGAATAAAATTTTGTATAAAAATAGCAACCTTACAGAATTAAAGAAATTCCTTACGTTTGATGAGAATTTTTTATGAAAACGAACGAAAACTTAAGCATTTTTTTAAATGCAAGAACACAGCTTTAAAAAAATATCGTAAATAAAAGTATTTAAATTAAAAAAAAATAATTGGAAAACAATATTTTTTATTAAAAGAAAAATAATTTAATATATATATATATATATATATATATATATATATATATAATATAATATATATATATATATATATATATATATATATATATATATATATCAAATCAGCGTGACGTCATACTCACGATCTGGGATTTCGTGTTACGTATCTGTGATAGAGCCCCTAATTCTATCGATATATATATATATATATATATATATATATATATATATATATATATATATATATATATATATATATATACTCTTTATATATATATATATATACTATATATTATGCCAATCCTCTTCTGGCCCAATAGGGGCTCGAGGCCGACGAAGGGAACAGAAGGGAGGCCGTTTTCCATACCCCATAGGAGGCGGAGGGCCGCGACACCCAGAAATACCAAGGGGTTCCGGAGACCTCCCGGAGAAGGAAATGGTCCTACCCTATCGTTCCCCGGAGACCGGGGAACCACTCCTACCATCAGGCGGTATACCCTTAGGGTACACATTAGTTTAAAAAATAATAATGTTTTTAAACTAATGCGTGCTAATGGTGAACTACCCGATGGCGATCAAGTCCTCTCGGCCTTTCAGGCTACAGGGTAGAGACTATTTCCCTACACTTTCGAGAGGTCTCCGGAACCCAGCTCTTTAGTGTGCAGATGCCAGCGAGAAATTCCGCCCACCACGAGGTATGGAAAACAGTCCCCCTTCTGACTGACTCAGCCTATTGAAGACTGTGATATGCTAACATATATATATATATGCCATATATATATATATATATATATATATATATATATATATATATATATATATATATATATATATATATATATATATATATATATATATAGTGTTATTTGTGTAGTCATGTTAATTTACTCACAATTGTAAGTATAAGTTAGTTAGTGGTTTCAGATGGAAAACTTGTTCTATATGATAAGTGAGTACTCTACTTATTAAGGTTAAACATGTATGTTTAAACTATTTTTTGTTTTTTCATTATTTACTCTTGGGTTGTAGCTATATGGGTAATTAAAACAGTCTTTCTATTTTCAGTAGCTCTTTATAATTCTATTCTAATAATGACAAGTAGCTATTAATGTTAATGTGATGAATGAATACTTACTAAAGTATGGTATCAAAGTATTAATGATGTCCCAGTCCTTACACACAGTGATGTATTTATGAATGTAGGAAATACTTACGTATCAAAATTCTCCCAGGTATGTAAATCATGTTTGAACTTCTAAGTCACATTTATTTATCCAAAGTTAGTAATGATATTCATCATTTTCCCCTTTTGACTTTTGATTACAGTCCCTTCCAAGGTTGATTTTCATCAAGAACGTCCCTTCTTGACACATATTCCACAAGACCCCTCATTGATAACGTGCTTATCGTTAGGGTAAGATCTGTCCCTTATTTCAATAATTAAATAGTTTACTTTAGTTAATTGTTTTCATAAATTGTTTCATAATTAATTAACTAAAAATAACTTCAATAACATAATTCATAGAGCTAATTTTACCTATATTTTTATAGGGTTCTTGTCTTGGGACAAGACAATCTTTAAGCAATCCAATTCTTGTCTTGGGTCAAGACAATTGTTATCATCTTGGGGCGAGACAATCTCCAATTCTTGTCTTGGGGCAAGACAATCTCTTAAGAAATCTTGTTTTGATCTTATCATTGGGTCTTCGTTATAGACCTCTCGAAAGATTCATCTTTATTTTTGGTCTTGATCATCATTCAAGACAGTTTCCCGAAACTTTGTTTTTGGGTCCTAGATTGGTCCCTAGAATCATCTTATTATTGGGGTTTTGTTTTGACTCTTAATGTTGGGCCAAACCCTCTCCAGAAGTCTTTATCTTTGTTTTGAGTCTTCATTATAGACCTCATAAGATTAATTATAATAGTTAAAAATCTCTTGAGTCTGGATAACTCCCCAGACCCATTAATCAAGTCTGGATAACTTCCCAGACCCATTAATATTCTGGATAACTTCCCAGAATCAGTAATATTAAGTCAGTTCTTCTGACCATTGTTTATAACAACTTAGTTACAGTTGTGGGTTCCCACCCCCGTAACCATTTTTTTAAGGCTATCCCCCTAGTTTCCCGGATAACTGGTGAATGTATTAACATTACCTCTACTACTTTTGATAGTATATATGAATTAATAAATCTATCTTTTACTTCTTTTTCATTCTCCTCTTCTACCTAATTTAAAAAGTGATCTATTCTTTACTTGGACACAAACCAGGAGCATTGGGAGCAAGCGATGGTCCCTCCTTCCTGTACCCTGCCAGTAGAATAAAGCTTGATTAGCTCTTCTACATATCTCCTCCAGGTAGATATTACATAATTTCTTTTTACTTTTCTCACTGTTCTTTTATATTAATTTTGATAATACTAATTACTTTTTCTTCTGGAGGTCAAGTGACCATAATTATTCACGCCCTCGTCACTTGGTCTCCACACATATATATATATATATATATATATATATATATATATATATATATATATATATATATATATATATATATATATATATATATATATATATATATATATATATATATATATATATATTCGATAAAATTAGTCATGACCTCACAGTATACGTAACGCGGAAATCCTGACGTGTATGACGTCACGCGGAGCTTGCATATAAATTTCTACTTGACGGGGTTATGGTACATAATAATTTTATGATATATTATGATAATATATAGTAATGCCATATATGCCCTATATATATATATATATATATATATATATATATATATATATATATATATATATATATATATATATACTCTATATATATATATCTATATATATATATGCCGTAGGCCTTATCCTAACCTATATGGACATACGTACGTTGTCGTAAAAGTTTAAATATACGTAGATCGATTTATATATGGCGTAGGCCTATCTCTCTCTCTCTCTCTTTCTCTCTCTCTCTATATATATATATATATATATATATATATATATATATATATATATATATATATATATACTATATATATATATATATATATATATAGCAAAATTTATTGTGGCCAGTACTCATATCTCAAAAACTGCAATAGCTACAGCGAAGGAATACATTGCTGGAATGCTGGTCCAATTTTAGTGCGGAAAATGTATTAAAAAAAAAAAAAAAAAAAAAAAAAAAAAAAAAAAAAATCTCAAAAACTACAATAGATACAGCGAAAAGAAATATTTGGAATTCTCGTAAAATTTTGGATAGGAAAATGAAAAAAAAAAAAAAAAAAATTATTGTTAATCAATTATAGTAATATGATTAGAGGGCCTATTTGGAGCCTTTTATTAGTTACTCGTTAAAATAAATAGACTTTCTATTAAATTTTGCTTTTTCTTTAACTAAAGACCCCAAGGGTATACCGCATCGATGGCAGGAGTCAGGGGTCTCGGACTTCTGGGAACTACGGTGGGATAATTCCCCCCCCTCGGGAGGTCTCGGAACCCGCTCTTTGGTACATTTGGGTGTCGCGGGGTTCCTCCGCCCCTCCCCTGCGGGGTATGGAAACGTCCCCCCTGTGTTTCCCCGTCGGCTCGAGCCCTACATTGCCGTGTAATACCTTTAAATAATATATATATATATATGAGTGTGTCATATTAAACAAAAAGTAATAATTATTTTTATTTATTTATTTATTTTTTTTTTTGCCTCCCTATAATTAATTTTAAAGGATTTCAAAAATGTATTCCTTTTAGCTGTAGCTATTGTTGTTTTTGAGATATGATTTTTTTTCAGTTCCATAGTAAAATTTTGCCAAGATTCCAGCAATGTATTCCTTTAAATATCAGCTCTGTAGCAATTTTGAGATATGAGTACTGGCCACAAAGTAAATCTATGCATATATGTAACAATATATATATATCTGCCTATATATATATAACTATATATATATATATATATATATATATATATATATATATATATATATATATATATATTATATATATAAATTTTTTTAGAGCATTATTTAATTTTTTGTATATTCTATCGTACGAAAAATAATTATTTAACAAATCTTTTTTATTTTTTATTTAATTAACTACGTTTGGTATATTCAATCACAGTATAAATATACTATGGTTCAATTGAATCGTTGATAATAATCGTAAAAAATTATCGAAAGAAAATTATTTCTATCGATATATAAATAATCGGAAAAATATCAGAAACAAACATCGATAATGTTAACCCTAAAAAAACGCCGAAATTAGTCAAATTTTTTTTTCGTAGCGTAATTTTTCATATTTTTATTAAAAATATGCATTTATAATATACGCTAATCTGTAAAAAAAACTTCAAAGAATTTTTTGATACCATTTTTGTAAATTATAAGTTTATAGTTTTAATGTAATAGTTACGTAAAGTTTATTCACCTCAGCTAAAGTATTACCAAAAATAGTAATGAAGAATAAAAAAAAATAAATGATTGGTCACTTTAGGAAAAAAGTTACCTCTCTAAGTTTTCCCATAGGGTTTTCTTATTTAAAAAAAAAAAAAAAAAAAAATGAATGGACTCGAGTCGGTTTAGGACCATCCAAGTTCAGGATACAATAAGATTTGTTAAGTATACACAGTATACTTAACAAAACATATCATAACCTGAAGTAGTAGGAACCTCAACCTAGACCTAATCTAGAAAGATTTACTTTGCCGTAAACCTATATGGAGTTCTAGCAACCATTGCTATGCTATTTCTTTTTTACTATTTTTTAAATAACGATAAAAGAAATTCTGGTCAGTTTTTTTTATAAGAAAAGTCTATGGGATTTTTAAAATTTTGAGAGGCAGTAACTTTTTTTCCTAAAGACCGTGATGATTTTAGTTTTTTTTTGGAGTCTATGCTGATTTTTATAAAAATTTGTTTAGAGGCACTTATTGTAAACAATTACCAATATCCCAGTTAGATACACTACACCAATTTGTAAACTCAATTCATTTACATATGCACAAATTATACTACGAAAATGGAAGAGCTATGTGAAATATCCTCCCTCAACTGCCACCAACTACCTAGGCTAGTATTCAATATCCATAGCCAAAATTGTTTTGCCATGACCATTTTACCGTGGCCATGACTAGCAAATCATAGCAAAATTTTAAAAAAATTTTGATCATAGTGCAAATCAGTGTTGCCAACTTTTCACAAAGAATAATCACAGTATAAATATATTAATATACAGTACTTTTTTGTTTAAGTTTTTCGTGCTCTTTATCTGCTTGGACATCAGAACGTGCAGAGGTGATCGAAGATCCAAATAGGTAAGTCAGATAGATAAGGAAATTATCGAGCAAATTGTGGATATGCTCCTAAAAATTCTAAATTTCCAACTGCTGTTTTAGAAAGAAAGCCACGCCTTCATTTGCCTACGCCGAAATGCAAGAAACGTTGTGATTGGTTCATACATGGGCGTCGTCAGGGGGGGGCAGCTGCCCCCCCCTAGAAGTGTTTACTCTTATAGAGTCTACATGCGATTTTTTTTATCCAACGTCCAGTTCCGGGTGGCTGTTAAGTATAAGTTTTACGATATATATATATATATATATATATATATATATATTATATATATTTATATATATATATATAATATATATATATATATATATAATATATATATATATATATATAATATATATATACTATATATATATATAATATATATTATATATATATTATTATATATATTTACGATATATATATATAGATATGTATAATATTTGCAATCGTCATTTTCTCACATTTCTCTTGACGATAGGAGGTCTTCTCACTCATTTTATTAGCTCTTTTAATTTGTAGATAAGAACTGTCTTGTTATTCTATCTATGCTTTTTTTTAATGTTGATATGTATGTATAAATTCTAGATTTTGTGCTCAGTCGGATTCTCAATTCTTTATTAAGTGTTTAAGGTTCAAAGTAACATTGAAATTATCACTCAACACCGCCTCAGTGTAAAGTTATAGTTCAATTTCATTAGATCATGGATATTAGGAGATTCCTTGGTACGTACGTTTTACCTTAAATATTATATTAAAATTTTGTGTATTTACTCCTAAAAAGTAGGGATTTTGTAACACATGATCTTACTCGTCCATATGAGGTTAGTTTCATTTTTAAAAAAACTATTTTTCATTACAACACAGAAATTAGTGGTTTTCAACATAGTTTGCTATACTTTCAATTTTTTCTGTTAACATCTTTGAATGTTAGTAAAATTATTAGCCTATGACCATATGTAGCAGAGATTTACAGTAGTAGAACCATATATATATATATATATATATATATATATATATATATATATATATATATATAATAAATATATATATAAATATATATATATATATATATATATATATATATAATATATATATATATATATATATAAGAGATATATAAAAAAATAAATATATATATATATATATATATATATATATATATATATATATATATATATATATATATATATATATATATATATATATATATATATATAATATATATAGTATATACTATATATATAATATATATACTGATAATTATATTTATTTGCAGTTAAATTTTGAAAAGAGACATAAAATATTGGAAATAGTAGCTGGGTTGAAAAGAAGAACATACGCAATAAGTCAACAAGATACACAAGAAGGTAGCCCTCCTACTTTCGCAATTTCGCCATGATGAAGAACCCACACCAGCAGCACCTGGACGAGTCAAGATATGGGTCCAGATTTCGGAGCTAGCATTTCAGTAGATGACAGTCACGAAAAGGACAATTGGGGCGTTGGGATAGGTACTTTGGGACATTTTCATCTATGATTCGACTGAGAAAAAGAAACAGAAAAGAGTGTTGGATTCCACCTAAGACCTATAATTTGTTGGATGCTACCCACTTAAAGAGGAAATTCAATTATGAAATTGGTAGGTACGTTGGACATTTATCTATGATTTCGACTGAGAAAAAGAAAGTTACTGAATAAGAGTGTTGGATTCCACCTAAGACCTTTAATTTTTGGAAGATGTTACCCACTTAAAGAGGAAATTCAATTATGAATGGTTGGAGACATATTCACCTTGGCTGACATACTCCTGGCGCCTAAAGGGAGCATTTTGCAAGTTTTTGTATTTTATTCCACCAAAATTTGGTCAGGAGGGGTCCTAGGACTCTTTTAATAATTAAAGACTTTCACTAAACATAAAGTTGTCTCATGTGGTTTGTAAGGAAACATACAAACACAGGAGTGGCATTAAAACTGCTGTGAAGCTGCGAAGTTGTTCCTACAGGATGTGCCGGCAAGACATCCAAATTAAAATTTAATTGCGATAATTTTTTTTTATTTCTTTATCTTTTCTTCTCACATTTTCAGTACTTGTATAGTCGGGCGAGATGCATCTTTTTTACTTAGATAATGTTTTTGTATACTCAAAGAAAATTTTTAAAATTTCAAAAAATTTTTTTTTTTGAAAGCTTGTTCCAAGAACAACAAAACTACTGTATATAAAAAGAAACTATCTAAGTAAACATTTGCATCTTCCCCGACTACATAGCCCTGAAAATTTCATCCAATTCGCCCGAACAGAAAAAAAATGTATCGCAATTTTCTCATTTCAAAATCCAAAAAAAACGCGGGGTTTGGAAAATTGGACAACGCTGAGCACAAAAACTCAAAAAACTCGAAAATCTTACTTCCTGTAACTATTAGAGGTAATGATATATCTATGCATTTATTTCAAGTTGAAGTCATTTCAAAAAAAATTTCTGGAAGTTGATAAGACAAATGGTCCAAAAACATGGTTTTGAAAATTCGAAAATTCTGAAAGAATGATTACTACAGACGCAGAAAAAACACCGGAAAAACAACGCTTTAGAGGGACACAAAAGCGCAGTTTTGGGTTTTATATAGTCCAAATCGCTGAAAATTCCGAATTTTTATGTCCATTTTTTAGGGGGGGGGGAATAGGGCTCAGCCCGAGCAAAAATAGCTTATATTGCCATTATTTAACTAGTTTTCTAAGAAAAGCCATAGAAGAAAATAAAAAAAATATTATCCTCAATATTTTCATGTGTGACATTTTACTGGTACGCGCTATTTACCGCTTCGGGGTAAGCATCATGATAAAGGAGTGTTGCAAGATTGTGCCGATTACGATATAGATGCCGGAGATCATTTCAGAAAAAACAATTTTGAAAGGGAAGAAAAATGCACATACCAATTCAGTTGCAGATTCAGAATGAAGATTCATTCTCGATGTGAACTATTATAAAAGGAAAAGCATCGTTAAAAAGGCAAAATAAGTTTTCTCGTATAACTTACTAGCATAACTAAACAGTGATAATTGTGATTAGAACAAATTGTTCATAGGGTTTGCCGCTATTTCGACCAAAAATTACCGATGAAGTCAAGAGGAAATTATTGCTTTGTAGAACTGAAAGCGCTGAACGCAAAAACCATTGCGAAACAATTTGCCGATTTTGTCACGACCGAAGAACTCAATCCGAGAAATGCGTGGGCTTGGGTTTCGATGGCTGTTCTACGATGTCTGCCAAAGAAGGAGGTGTCCAAGCAATATTGCGGAAAAAGCTATAAAAAAAGCATTGCTTCTTTCATTGCTCCTCACACAAACTAAATCTAGTAATAAATGATTTGAACACAATACAAGAAATTCCTCAATACTGTGGGAACTATAAAGGACATTATTACGTTTTTCGCGAGTCGGTCTTGGGAAGAAAATTAATGCCAACATCCCAAACCTGTGCGAGACCAGATGGCCTGAACAACACAAGTGCATCAGGTTTAAGGAGCACTTTTGACGGAATGATTCAAGATTAGAAATCCTTTCCATTTGAAGGAAAAATACCGCCACAAGAAATGGCGCTTTTCAGTTGCATTTCGCGGTATGTAAGTCGTCATTCAACGTGGCTATGATATTGATCGTGAAGTACTCTGCGATGTTAGAGCCAGTTGTAAATGGTCTCCAATCCAGGACCTTGACAATCGTCAAAACCTCGCACACATTCAACATATTGTGGAAATGCGTTAGGAGCCATCGAAAGATGCGAATAAAAAATTGCGATTAAGTGTTTATGAAGCTAATCAAATCGCCGACCAACTGGGACTTGATCTGAATATTCCACGGATTTTGGTAGGCAGCAACACCGCAGCAACCATCCTGCAACAAATCCCACGGAGTTCTGGAGAAGATCCCTAATAACTCCGTATCTAGATTCTATAACCTCTTCTTTGGAATTACGGTTTTCTACTGAAAATACACCTGCTTATGAATAGACATATCTACATCCTTTCCACATGGTACTCAAAACAATCGATGAATTAAAGGAAAAGACAGCTTCATTTTATAGTTTTTACCACTTAGAATGCATAGAAGAAGAGCTTAGAACTTGTTGGTACAAAATTTGGCAAGCAGAAACTGAGTAGGAAGAACTAAAAAGATCTTGTTATCTCCAAGTCTTAAAGGGAGACTGGATACCTTTCTTAATCGTTCGGCGAAAAAGGCTTGAAGATTACTACTCGCCCAGCCATGCGCCACCAGTACAGTAGAACACTCTTTCAGTACTCTGCGAAAGATCAAGACTTGGCTGCGAAGTACTATAGAAGACGACAGGTTAAACGAACTGGCTATGATAAGTGTGCACAGAAAATTTGTGTTTGACAATTATAATTATTTTATTCAAACAGTAGTTGATAAATTTGCGTTGAGCCCAAGGAAATTATTTTTAATATCCAATTTTGCAACTGCTCTATATGTGATTTTCATCTTGCATATTGCTAATTTGGTATTCTATGTGTTAATAAATATTTTTTTAAATATTAATCACTTAATTATCCATATACAAATATTTCTATTTTTGTCTTCTTTCTATATATATTTATACTATATATATTATAATATATATATATATAATTATATATAATATATATATATATAGTATAGTATATATATATATATATATATATAATATATATATATATTATATATATATATATATATATATATATAATATAGTATATATATATATATATTTATATAATTTATATTATATTATATATATTATATATATATATATATATATCATATATATAGTATATATTATATATATATATATAATATAATATATTAGTATTATATATATATATATATATATTATATAGTATATATATATATATAAAGCTCTAAAATTTTAAGCTGCCCCCCCCTAGCTTGGAAGCTGGCGACGCCCATGGGTTCATACCTAACAAAATCTAAATTCCAATATAATTGGCATCGTACTCTTTATGACATTTTCGAACATAAAGTAATTAAATACTTTTTATACAAAATATTAGGTATTTTCCTTTATTTTTTTTTGTACTACGATAAATACTGAAAGTACATGTGATAACAAAGATAAACTTTTGCTACGAACGAACTAAATTTATTTTAAGTTTTGGCGGATAATTTTCCAGCGAAAAGTACAGCGCGTACACCAGTGTTTCTCAAAGTGGGCGATAACGCCCCCTTGTGGGCGCTGGAGGCCTAGAGGGGGGGGGGCGGTAGGTGGCCTAGAAAAAAATGAGGATTGTTGAAGTTATTTAGTAATTTTAGTTCATATTTCTTTATACATATATTTTATACTATATATATTTTTTTATTTTTTTTATATATATATATATATTATAATATATATATATTATATATATATATATATATATATATATATTATATATATATATATATATATATATATATATATAATATACCTATATCATATATATTAATATTATATATATATATATATATATTATATATATACATATATAATATATACTATATATATATATATATAATAATACTATATATATTATATATATATTATTAATATATAATATTATATATATATATATATATATATATAATTATATAATAATAAGTATATATTATATATATATTATATATATGACATTGAGGTTTTTAAGTTTTGGTAAGTAAAAAAAATTGTGGATGAGGCGGGCGTTGAAAAATAATTGATTTTCCAAGTGGGCGGTAGACGAAATAGGTTTGAGAGTTATGGCGTACACACACAGATGGTCGAAATATGCGTATTATTAGTATTGTACTGTTTAGAGAATAGGTTTTAAATATGCTGATAAAATAAGAGAGTTAACCTATTTCATTTAGAGAATGAATATATTGTAAATACATCATTATACTATATATATATATATTATCTATATACAATATTACTAACTAAGTATCATATATTATATATTAGTATATATAATTATATATATATATATTATAGTATATATTATATATATATATATATATATTATTATACTATATATATATATATCATATATATTATAATATATATTATTATATATATGTATATATATCGTCATATAGCTTAGTATATATATATATATTAATGATATATATATATATTAGATTATATTATATATATATATATATATCATACTATTATATATATATATATATATATATATTAGAACTACTTAGATATACTCTCATTTTATCGAATCCATCGTATGTACTCGCAAGAGCTTAACTATCTTAGCGAATAGCCATACATGGGTCATTCTATCATATCGCAGTGACTCTCGTCCCAGTCAAACCCACTAACCAAACAATGCTCATGCAAATCACAAAGCACCTTAGGCTTGATCAAATTACTCTAATAAAATCCACCTAATTTGGCTTAATAAAAAAAATTGATATTATGATACAAAAACCATCCACATACCTTAACAATTAAGTTATGGTCACACCATGCAATCAAACATTAATAACTACTGTAACTAAAAACCCGCCAATTTGACTTCTTCGTCTAAATCATACTATATTGATACCCAAATCCCATCCATTCATTATTCCCTGATCGAGATGCCTCTCTTCTTTATAAAATGTTTGTGAACCATTTGAGTCACCACTTAACAACCTCCTGTGGCCAAAACCATCTCCAAATTAACAACCCAATATGCTGAAAGGAATGCTTTCTTATTATCAAGATGGCATGATTCTTCTTAATTTCTTATTATGCCCCCTAGTCTCTGGTCACCTGTCCGTGCTCTACTTTGAAGAATTTATTGGTTTCTGTATTACAATAGATAGATGTAAATATTTGGTAGACTTGTATCATGTCCCCTCTGAGAAATCGCCTTTCTACAGACAGAAACATTCCTAAACACCATTCAGCCTACTCTTCATAGCTCTTACCTCAACCAGAAATCATTCCTTGTTGGCTCTACGTGTGCACCAAAGTGTTACCATTATATTTGGTAAACTTTGGTTGCACTCTCTCTAGCATATCTAAGTCTTTCTTTAAATAAGGGGCCCAAACTTGTGCACAATACTCTATTACTGACCTAACATAGCTATTATACAGTTGTTTTTTTTTTTTACAGTTAACACTACCACTCACGGTCAAAGCCCTAATCTAGGAGGGGGTGTGCTCAATTTTTAAGTCTGAGCAAGACGGAGTCAAGAGAGAACAGCTCACACTCATACGACCGACCAGTGACGAACCTGGGTCTTTCGCTTAGTTGGGCGAGTGCTCTAACCGCTGAGCTACCGGACGCCATTTTGGTGCTTGATCCATTACTTCTTGACCTATAGGAGCCGACTCCGCCGAATGTTCATTATTCTTATCTTCTTATAATAAATATCTAAATCCAAAATAATGTTGGCCCATTTTTTAATTTACTTAACTTTTGTTATATCAAAAAGAATCAAATTAAAATTTTTGTGCTCCTCCGTTATATATTTAAATAGAATTTTAATTTTGTTTAAATTTTATAAAATTTTGTATTTATAATTCTTTTGCATAGTCTAATCAAATGTTCTTTAGAAACTATCTCCTTCCCAGCACTCAAAGTTCCAATCCCTCGATGCAAGCTCTAGCGATTCTTGGCCACTTCTCTAAATCCTTTCTTCTAAATATTCTCTTTTCTTTTTCCACTCTCTTTTCAATGCGTTCATTCTCCACCGCTGTCGACTCATAACTCGTTTACTTATTGTTTCCTTGCTCTTGTAAACAACATTGCGATTTATTATGCCCAGCATCTTATTAGCTTTATTCCATGCTTCCAAACACTAATTAACAACTTTCAAATTTTTTTCTTGGTCCACAGACTCCAGCCAATCCCACATTCATATCGTAGTTAAAACTTTTATTTGAGTAACCTCTATAGGTGAAGAACCTTACACTTTTTACTATTAAAATTCATTTGCCACTTATCTGCTCACCCAAGAAGTTTATCAAGATCATTTTGAATCTTTATACACATAGTAGACTGTGTTATACATCCTTCACTATTCCTAACTGAGGTGGCCACTTTGGTGTCATCTGCAAACTTAGAATCCTTGCATTTAAGTCCCTGGTCTAAGTCATTTATATTGAAGGGGTTAATTTCTGGTCTTGAATAATCACCTTCAATAGAGGAATATTATTAGATGTTGAAGAAAGTGAGCGTTGTCACGACTCACGATAAAGTGGCGTTTCTTCCCGGAAGCTGCTTAGGATTCTTCAGTGGTGCTAGCATCCTCCTGCACCAGACGCCACAGAACTCCCCCAGTGACAATGCCGCGAGCACACTCAGCTCTCTGAACCTGGAAGGACGTCGGGTAGTAAGCGAGTAGCTGTCAGGTGAGAGCTAGGTGTCCACGCATTAAGGTCACTGAGAAGGCTTCGACCACTCTGTACTCTTACTTGCAGTTGGTCCGCACCTGCAGAAGCTTGAGTTGGAAGTACTGAGAAGTAGGGTACAGGCGTTACAGGATGACCGAACAGAGTAGCGCCCAACAGAAGAAACTTGATTTGATGGTTGATAAGTGTTCATGGATACTTCAGTGGTCACCAATTTGAAGGGGTTAAATTCTGGTCTTGAATAACCACTTTCAATAGACGAATATTATTAGATGTTGAAGAGAGTGAGCGTTGTCACGATAAAGTGGCGTTTCTTAGCGGAAGCTGCTTAAGATTCTTCAGTGGTGCTGTCAGCCTCCTGCAACAGACACCACAATATATATGAGGAACAATAGTGGCCCCAGCACTGAACCCTGTGGGACACCACTCTTCACTATTTCCCATGATGACTTATTGCCATTAAGTTGTACACACTGTTTTCTACTCCAAAACTATTCTTTAATCCAACCATGTACCACTCCACCTATACCACATTGTAATATCTTCTTCATCAGCCTTATGTGGGAAACCTTATCAAAAGCTTTGCTAAAGTCTAAATATATAATATCAACTGGTTCTCCACGGTCAGTTCGGTCAGTAATGTATTCCATAAATTCTTAAAGGTTTGTCTGACATGATCTACCCTTTCTGAAACCTTGCTGAGAGTCATACAATACCCTATTATCTTCTAAATATTTCTCTATATGACCTTTCAGTAACTTTTCCAGAACCTTTACAACCAGAGATGTTAAGCTAACTGGCCTTAAATTTCCCAGATCTTTCTTACTACCTTTCTTATAAATAGGCACAAACATAAGCTGTTTTCCAATTGCCTCACGCAAATACAGTGCCTTTGCAATGCTGGTTCTACCCTCCTTCAGAATTCTACCATATATACCATCAGGGCCTGCAGCTTTACTGGGATCAATATGTCTTAGTAAAGTTTAATATCTTTTACCTCTAATTCAAATTCTGTAAGTCTATTTGTTACATGCATACAAGAACTATTAGTCTCCAAACTATTATCTAATCTTTCCTCAGTAAACACTGAAACAAAATAAGCATTGAAAATGTTGACCACTCCCTTTATCTGAACTCACTAAATTTTCATCAATTTTAATTGGACCAATTGTCCTATTCTTACTTTTAAATTTATAAAAGCTAAAAAACTTCTTCAGGTTCTTATTACTATTCCTTGCTAAATTAATTTTCTGCCCTCTCTCTTTGCCTTCTTATTGACTGGTTAAGTTCATTTCTATTTTTCCTATAATTTTCTAAATTGTCCTCCCTATTACTACCCTTGAATATTTTAAAACATCTACACTTTTCATTGATTTTCTCATATCTCTATTCCACTAAACAGGTTTCCTCTTCCCCACCCTAATGGGTTTATCTTTAAAACATAGACTAATATTGATCAAAGTTTGCTTAAAATATTCTCTCATGATAAAACAGTTTTGGACTTTAAACTCATTATCCCAGTCAATTAAACTAAGCATGTCTCGAAATTTGGTAAAGTCACCATTTTGGAAATTAAAATCTTTTCCTTATTGACTTGCAATATGGACCCAGATACCACATTCATGTTAAATATAATTATATTATGAAAAAGGAAAATTGTGATAATGGAGTTAGATAAATCAGATATTTTTGCTTATAAATTTTTCGTGATCAGGACTGTCTTTGCCTTCCGTTTGACACCATTATCGTTTTATTTGAACGAGCAATGGTGTCTTTTGAACGAACCTGGTGTTATCGATTTTAAGTAGCTCTAAGTAATATTCTAAACAAGTAATACACTATTTTATTACCATTGTAATACAGCATAGTGAAATTCTCAGACAAAAGGCGTTTTTGATTTGGCAAGAATTCTTCGAAACGGAAGAAGTTCTTCACTTTCTCATTTGATTTGTCAATATTCTTTCAAACGGAAGTAAAATTTCCTAGCGAAATCAGGAATTTTTCTGTTCCATCCACAGGGTTGATATCGCGTTCTTCACGTTCTTTTTTATCTTTTCTTGACTTGAGTTTGACTCACATGAAATCGCTAAAAAAATGTTTTTTTAATGTTTCAAGTTTCGAAAACTATTTTATCTTCGAAATATATTAATTATGTTATTTCAAAGAATTAGGAGAAAATATAATTATAAAAAAATTACAAATTGAAAAATTTTATTTTATCTCTGTTGTGACGTCACTCCTTGAAGTGATCATGTTTCAAACATGTTTGATTATGATATAATATATATATATATATATAATTATATATAAAATATAAAACTAAAAATATCCTATTACTATATATATTATATATATATATATATATATATATATATATATATTATATATATATAATATAATATATATATATATATATATAATATATATATATATATATATTATAATATAGGTATATATAAAACTATAAACACTAAAAAATCCTAATTAATAGCCTTTATAGGCTTAGGTATGTGCTGTAAAATGTAAACAAACCTCAAAACTGAAGAATGTTCATTTGATTTTTCATCGAAAATGAACTCAAGAACGTCCTTCGATTTGGAAGAAAAACTTGCTAAATCTAAAACGCCTTTAATTTCTTTCACAATTTCCGCGTCTAATTCTTGACTCTGGCTAGGAGGTTTATGAAATACCCCTATTCTATATGATTTATTGTACATAAGGATATCTACCCACACCGATTCAATCTCATGATTAGTTTTAAAGTCAGTCATTAAAACAGATTGAATATTTCTTTTAAGTTTTAACATAAAGCGCCACACCACCACCCTTCTTTCCTCTAGGCTGGTATAAATAAAGTGAATATCCGTCTATTTCAAATTGATATTCGAAATGCTGTTATTTTTATTGTTATCATCATTATTTGAACCTGTAGCAACACTAGTTTTATTTATATCACCACTATTACAGTTACCATTGCTATTATTCGTATCCAGATTTAGCCCATCACCCCTAACTTTACCTAGTTTTTTTATAAACAAGTCTCCAAACTGGTAATGAAAAGCCTAACACCTTTACGATTTAAGTGAACTCCATCTGCTGCATAAAGATCTTTATCCAGAAATTCTCTCCACAAATCCAAAAACCTAATATTTTCTGAAAAACCTAATTTCCTAACCCTTTCATTTACACCTAAAGCCCTACTCCCCCATTCCTGACCTGCACATAACCTAGGTAAAATCCCAGAAATCATGCACCTTCTTCCACTAGCTTTTGTCTTCTGAATCAACCTCCTATAATCTGCTATTAATTCTTTTGACATTCTATGTCCTATATCATTTGTACCCACATGCACAATCACATTTGAATCAACATTTGTAGAATCAATCTCTCTATCTATCCTATCCCCGATATCACTCATCTGGCACCTGAATAATGAATTATTTCATCTATATTTAAGAAAACGCTACTCCAAACCGGTAGTAAACTTATGAAATTGATCGTGTCAACCTGTTTTTTTTAAGTTCAGATATCACTTAAATATTAAATATAATAGCTGCGTTTCCAGAAGCCTGAGTGCAGCCCGTTCGCAAAATCGACTCGGAAACGCTTCGAATTGAAAAAATTTACATAACCAATCACTGAGAACAGAAATATAGCTACCTAGAAACGGGCGAGCGCGCCGTTCGGATCAAGAATCTT
>JABUQX010116386.1:0-29421 GCA_015478945.1 Trachelipus rathkii | reverse complement strand
GTTTCACTTGACAATGGTGACAATAATAAATGATTGTTATTATAATATAATATTTATAAAAGATTGTTAATATTTGTATAATCAGAGAGGAGAGGCCGCAGCCCCACCGCTCGTGGCACGATCTCGAGGCCAAGCATTCACAAATGCGTCACACCTTACATTTTCAAATCTCGCTCCTCCCATCTGAGGGAGAGGCTTTGTTGGATGGCAATACATTGTATGTAATATTAAAGAATTGTACACGGTTCTTTATGCACACAGGCATGTGCTCACATTGATTGGTAATTAATTGCTTATTAACGTTACCTGTCCATCTTGGTGATTCGGAGTCCAAAGAAATAGGAAAGCTTTAATTAGATTGGTACAATATAATTTCCTTTCATATTTCTTTAGAACACCCAAACTTCTGAGAATGGAGTCAGATAAGAGAGAGATTTTTTAGAGAGAGAGACATGCAGGAAGAGAAGATAAAAGGGAACTTACTTCTAGTAAATTTTAGGAAAACATTGATTTACCCAACAATGACTTTTACAATAAATACTAAGTACTTTATCGTCCCAATGTTTTATAAAGTTTTACCAATATTTTCTATGACTCACAGTTGGTTTCTGGTCCATCTTCGGGATTTCACTTCACCCTTTCTGGGGTTTTGAAATACAATTTACAATTTCAGCCACCATGCTAGCGCCTCATGAGGCCGAAGAGTCTATCCTCAAATACCATCTTTGGGTTCCATACAAATTCAGTAGTAGGATAATTAGTTTCTTTTCTTCTTCTTATTTTATTTCAGTTAGGGACCTTGAATCTCATTTTCTTTCTCACCCTCTTTTTTTTTTTTTGAAGGGGTTGCTTCATGAGCTTTTAATGGCCGCGCGGAGGGATTTCTTAAGTTTTTGTTTTTCTTTTTGACCGACTTTTCTGCTCGGTATTCATGCGGGAGGAAAGATGGCGAATTTGTAACTCCCATTTTCTTTCGAATCTGTAGCTTGATTTTCACTTTTGGGTAATCTTTTACATAATAACCTTTAGATTATATTACAAGATTTTCAGCACCTCTCCACATTACAGTTGATAATGGTACACAATTTCACTCCAAACTCTTTAAAGATACTTGTGAACTTTATAAATGTAAACTCCACTACACAACTACTTTCCATGCCCAATCTAATCCATATTAAATGTCCGTTAGGAATTTGGTTTTTAAATCCCTTTCGTTTCAGCGCTCGCGCGCTCAATGCTGGCAAACCTATAGGACTAAAGCGGTCTCTTACGAGCTCTGGCTTTTTACATTTGGATTTTATTACACTTGGAGTATTATTTCTGATAGATAAATACTGAATACATATTTTGTATGACTGTTTATCAAAATAATTGTTATTAAAAATTTTTATTTTTCCTGTATAACTTCATTATTGCTATCATACATATAAATGATGAGGAATAAATTTTAATGATATTTATTTCAAATGTTATTAAGATCAGTAAGTAGCTTTGGCGCGAAAATACTTCAAACTTGATTCTCATTCCTCAGCATCGTCAGAACCCGTGACGTCACACGCCAACCTTTCTCTGAACCTTTTAGGCTAACGAACGAAAATTTTGTTTAAATTTTTTTCTTGCCGTCAGCTACCCATTATTTTAACATTTGAAATAACAAAGAATTTACTAAGACAGCCTATATAAAAATTTTTACTATTCCTCACTGCGTTGAATTTTGACAGTTGCTATAAAACCATTTATTTAGCAGCATAGATTATTTGTTCACAAAAAAAAAGATTTCTTGTTCCCAAAATGATCAAAACCTTTCTCTACCATCGCTAACAATATACCATGAATTTCATTTATCTAAATAATAGTTAAACATGGTTAAAAAAAAAATACAACACACTATCATTATCATCGTCGTCAGACAGTGTTACCTAGGATCCTGTCTGATCATAAAATTTCCATGACACAATTGAAAGCATGTTTAAACTTCATCAAATACATGTAAACTCAACCGATAAAGTGAAAAATTCATATATATAGATTCACAATGGTAAAAACATATATTTAATTTTGATGGAAATTTTTTTACGATGTTTTGCATTTGATTTTAAAAGTTAACAACCTATTATTAGGATAGATTTAAATTTTGAAAACCATAGCAACTACAAATTCTCATTCGCAATTCAACGTTCAAAATTTCTCGCTCCAAGCATCGTCAGACTTGCGGGCTACAAGCGCCATCTATCTGAACTGTTTTAAAGCTATGAGAGGAGGCAACTTTTTGAACTAAAATTTTTACGGTATGAGAATTTTCGTTGGCTTTGATTTTCTCCATTTTACCAATCCGATCATTTGAAACATTTGTAAATGATTACTTCTATTACACTATTAAATAATATATTTAGTATGGAAACAAGAAAGATATAATATTATAAGTAACAAGTACGACACTAATTTATTAATTCTGCATGATTTCACATTTGAATTGGTTCACACACACACGTGTTTGAATGTTTGTTTGTGATAGCGGAAGGCGTGTCCTCAATCGGGTGCTTGCCTTTTACAAGGTTTTATTACAAATACAATTATTATTTTCTTAAGCGGATATTTTTAAGAGTTCAATTGTTCATTATTATTCTTAGGATTTTCGTTATTATTAGTTATTATTATTATTATTATTATTATTATTATTATTATTATTATTATTGTTCGACATATTATTTATTTTATACACAGTTATTAAAATTTCACAAAAGTTTTTATTTTTATTTTATTATGTCGATAATTTTTTTCCAAGTTTCGTAAGGTCTTTTTATTCCATGTTGGAGTTGGGAGGTTGGTCGTTTGGTGGGGTTTAGGACCATCTCCATTGATGGGGGGGACAGAGTAAGTTGCGGGGGATTTTCCGGGTGTTTTCCGAAGGGAGGAACTGCTCTTTGTTCATTGGTAAATGTAGCAAACATTGGAGGGGGGTGTGATTTTTCTATCCCTCTTTTTTTTCTGTTTCAAAGGGAGTTTTGGGGTTGACGATTTGGATGTTTATAATTTTCAAATTTCATCATCAGGAATTATTGGGAGTCTCGTCAATCTGTCAGAGGAGAGGATAACAAGATTTTGGGTGGGAACTGCTTTATTACTTTCTCATCGATAGGGTGTTTCCAACGTTTTTGACGGTGTTTGTTTTCTTTTTTTTACGCTTCTTTTTTTTTTTAACTTTGAATATACTGCGACTTTATTTCTTTTCACGATAAAACATTGTATCTTCACGTAGTTAACTTTTTTTTTTTGAATCACTGCTTATTTAATGCACCGAACATTAGTTAGAATAAATGCACTTTGTAAAGTCACAGGTTAAAAAAGGGGGGCTTTCACTTGTCACTCACGACTAGGGGTCAACAGAACCCCCTATTGTCACTCCGGGGTCACCAAAAATGGGTTAATGATCAAGAATCACTCTTGATCCCCTTTATTTAAACCTAATTAATGGCCCTATGATCTGACGATGGTGAATGAGAGCAGGGTTTTCTTTATTCTTTATTTAACAAGTCACAATGGAAATAGAGTTTTCATGAAATGATCTATCACAATAGGTTTCACTTGACAATGGAAACAATAATAAATGATTGTTATTATAATTATAATATTTGTACAAGTTTGTTAATAATTGTATAATCAGAGAGGAGGGCTCACGGCCCAACCGCTCGTGGCACGATCTCGAGGCCAAGTCCTGATGCCTTGCATCCACAAATGCGTCACACCTTACATTTCAAATCTCGCTCCTCCCATCTGAGGGAGAGGCTTTGTTGGATGGCAATACATTGTATGTAATATTAAAGAATTGTACACGGTTCTTTATGCACACATGCTGTGCTTACATGGCTTGGTAATTAATTGCATATTAATATTATTAGTCCATATATATATATATATATATATATATATATATAACAACATAAACAACATATATATATATATATATATATATCTTACTATATATATATATATCTATATACTCTCTCTCTTCGACATGTACCATCTATGATAAGCAAAGAAATGTTTTAAGCGTAAAAATATAGATATCAATATATCAGAAAATATCGATATTTTCGATTTATATATATACTATATATATATATATATATATATATATATATATATATATATATATATATATATATATATAAACTGTAGATATAAACTCTGCTATATAGACTTCTCCTTTAAAGGGTGGTTAACCGATATATATCGAACGAACTATTATTTTTCGATTTTTTTCAGATTATTTTCAATTCAATAGTGCGAAAAGGTTGCCAATAGCAGCTTTTCTTTTTTTTTTTAAAAATACCCAAGATTAAATAGCAAAGATGAAAGAGTCAGGGTCTCGCTGGCGCAGAGGACGACGGGGAACTTTGTGCCCCCTCACCATCCCTCCGTCAGCTCAAACCCCTTAATAAAGACAAAGAAGTATAAAAGTGGCAGTAAAAAAACTAACTTGTGGAAACTCTCAGGATGTTTCTATTGGTGGTTTAGCTAACACGTCACACTGCAGGGAAGCACACAATTGTGGGAAGCATCTGCGATCTGAAATTTTTTGTAACAATATTGTTTTATTTTCATTTATCTATCTATTTGTTATTATTAATTTGAACAATATATTTTAACTTAAATTATTAATTTTATATCAAATTTATTTATTTTTTCAATTTCTTTTTAATTATATTAAATAGCAGCTTCTAATTCATTTTTTAATGAATCCCTTAGACTAAATAAATTATAGGACACAGACATGTTAACCACTCTAAAATGTCCTACTAAATACTGTTGACGCATGCGCTAACAAAAAACACTGTAGAGGTTCGCATAGGGTTCGGAGATATTTCGATATCATGACTAATTATCTAACTTCCTTTTAAAGGAGTAGTGCCTATTATTTAGTATAATCGTCATTTATTTTCATTTTTCCATATAATAATATCTATATACACACATTTTTGTTTATGTATGTATATATATGCTACAACAACATATATAACCGTTTTTCTTGGAATGACCTTTTGGGGTTTAGTTTTAGTGTGGTAGATTGACTTGTTTGAAATTTAAACTTTTAGATAATAAACTCAAATTTGAAAGATCGAAAGTCATTCGCAAGAAAAAGAGTTAGTTGTTGGAAGGATCTGAATATTAAACAGATGTTGTTAGGATCTTGATATTAAGAGTTTGAAGCTAATCTTGAGTTTGTTAAGAGTTTTTGAAAAGAAGTTTGTTTAAATTTGGTTCTGCGAGAGATTTGGAAAAAGGATTTTGAGTTTAGAAAGATTTTGGAAGAGGTTTGAAAGGGGTAGGTTTGGGAGGCTTGGGGGGATTGGTAATATTTAAAGAGTTTTGTAAGTTTAGAGTTGGCTTTTCGAAGAATTTTGTTCTGGTTTTTTGAGGAATGTGATTTAGATTTTTAATTTAGTTGGACTGTCGAAAGATTTATTTGGAAAACAATAAAAAGATTGAATTTGTAGATTTTCGTGTATTTGCGAATTCTTAAAAAATAAGTTAGATTTTTGTTTTGTTTTTTAGA
Source organism: Trachelipus rathkii (assembly GCA_015478945.1). Classification (NCBI taxonomy): domain Eukaryota; kingdom Metazoa; phylum Arthropoda; class Malacostraca; order Isopoda; family Trachelipodidae; genus Trachelipus; species Trachelipus rathkii. Next base: position 23,864 of record JABUQX010116386.1, on the reverse strand, counting down.
TTTTAGTTTGACTTTTAATTTATAGTTTCTTTAATGTTAGGTTTTTGCACCGGAGTTAGATTGTAGTTTGGATTTTCTGACTTGTGTTATTTGTTTTGACTTTCGGCATTATCAGTTACTATTGAATTTAGAAAGAATCAGAAGCCTTAAATTTTTGGATTTTGAAATTGATAAATTGATGAGTAATCTTGGATTTTTCATTTATTTAGCAGTGCTTTGGTTGCGGAAAATTTGAATAGGTTATTGGCAACGGATTAAAATCAAACTAGCAGAAAAAATTGCTATTGAAACTACAATTTGACGAAAATGGCTTTTGAAATTGACTCCTAGAATTATTATATCAGCATTATATCAGGAATTAGTTCTTTCATATATGGATTGACAGTAGTAGGTTACTGAAGACTACGTAACCACAAATGATGTAAACCAATGTAATTAACCAAAGTTAAGTTATTGTATTAATAAAAATATTATTATTAAACATTATTATTATTAATATTATTATTAAACATTATTATTATTATTATTATTATAATTATTATTATTATTTATTTATGCGTAATATATCTTATTATAAATATAACTAATGAAATTTAAAACCAAAGGTGACGATCTTTATATTACCTGGCAAGGGTCAGATTAGAAGGGGATGAGCAACAAAAATAATTCTCAAAATGGCTACATCGATATAAATAAAACGTAAATAAAAGCCTTAGTTTGTCTTATTTGTTGTCATAAATAATTTGGGTGTCGCGGAGGTTCCTCCGCCTCTCCCCTACGGGGTATGTAAAACGTCCCCCCTTCTGTCCCCCGTCGGCTCGAGCCCCCTTTTTATTTTGTAATAGCACACATGATTCAAATATGTAATTGGTTTCTGCAAGTGTCGTACTCAGGATATTTCATTTGATTTTTGTACGCGGCCGAAGCTTTATACGCTGATTTCAAATATGTAATTAGTTTTCTTTTGGTGTCGTCTGGCATACAGTCTTATTTGTTTAAAAATTTATTTTGTCACCAATCAACTGGATTTTTAAATTAAGTCTTAAAAGTTGTTTACCTTGTTAAATTCCTGTTCACTAATGAGCAAATTAATTACGTCTAGAAAAATATGATAGAAATATGTTAATATAAAAAAATCAAAACTAATAGGTCTTGCAAAGAGCATAACAGGGACCATATATATATATATGTATATATATATATATGCATAACATATATATATAACCAATATATGTATATATATATATATATATATATATATATATATATATATATATATATATATATATATATATGTATATATATATATATATATATATATATATATATATATATATATATATATATATATATTATATTTATATATATATACATCTATATATTATATACACTCTATACTTATATATACTCCTCTCATATATATATATATATATATATATATATATATATATATATAATATATATATATATATATAATTACTCAAATAACTGGGATTGATTTCTTTCCATAATAGCGGGAATTGGGATTGAGAGCCTCTTTCTTCTTCTTACATTGAAGAAACATTCGATAAGAGCAAATTCGAGATGTACGAAGATTATGCGACAACTTAAGTGTCGAGGAAACACAAATAGACATTTTAAATCTTTACTTTTTCAGACGGCAATATATATATACTTATATATATATATATATATATATATATATCTATATATATATATATATATATATATATATATATATATATATATATATATAAATATATATATATACATATATGTATATATATATAGATATATATATCATATGTATGATTATAACATATATCATATCATATCACGTATATATAATAATAATAATAAAAGATAATAATACTAATAATAATAATAATAATAATAATATAATAATAATAATAATAATAATAATAATAATAATAATAATAATATAATAATAATAATATATATATATTTATATATAATAATATATAATAATAATAATATATATATGTAATATATATGTATGTAATAATAACAACAATATAACAACTAATCTTTATCTTCCAACAATATTGTAACAACGTAATATGTAATAATAATGACAATAATAACAATAACAATATATAATATAGCCAGCAAGAAGATCTAGCCAATAATAATAATAATAATAATAATAATAATAATATGTATATATATATATATATATATATATATATATATATATATATATATATATATATAATATATCTAACTCACTCTGCCTATATATATATATATATATATATATATATATATATATATATATATATATATATATAGCGGTTCCAAGCACCCTTCTATGGATTTAAACAAGTACCAAATTTCAAAGCAGTGATATCGAAGCAGATAACTTGAAATATGTTTTGAGAAGCTAACTTTTTCGGGGGAGGCGGATCGGACTAGAGTCTCATTTACATTATTTAACGACTACGCTGTTGGCGATGGCTCGAGTACTGGCGCGAGTGAATTTTTATTTGTCTTATTACCGCAAATTTGTCGCAATAAATACTGTATTTCATCTTGGTGCAGCTTTGGTTGGCTCTCTACCAACCTTCAGATAAGCAATAGTAGCCCGCAGGGGTTCAGCACCATTCTGAGGGTTTAAATAAGTAACGTGTTTTAAAGAAGTGATATCGATGCAGGAGACTTGAAAACTGTTCCGAGATGCCTTCTTTCTTGGGAGACGGATCGGACTAGTGGTAGAGCCTCTTGTACATTGTCTAGCGGCTACGCTGTTGTCGATGGTTCGAGTCCTGGCGCGGGCGAAATTTTTATTCGTCTTATTATTGCAAATTTGTCGCAAAAAGCATGTTGTGTAAATATCGAGGTTCCTTGCCTTTGGTTGGTTGCTACTGTAACTCAGTAGCACCCCAGCAGAATGCCATGTAGCCCCATCAGGTGTTCCAGCCACCCTCCTGTCGATTTAAATAAGTACTTAGTTTCAAAGCAGTGGTGTGCTATTCACCTTGTATTAACATCTTGAATCTGCATAAGTGGGATTGCAAGATGTGGATCGAAGTTTCTTTGTATTCTTTTAAGTTCATTACAACTTAAAAACTGGAATGATTGAAATTTGTTCAAATATTCCTACATTTCTTTATTAAATCACCCTGTTCTTTTAGAAAATAAGGCATCTTTAATAACAAATTGAAGTTTAGGAATAAAAAAAAAAAAAACTTGTGTATCCTGCTAAATCAGTTCCAAGCTTCATGTTATAAGGATCAAGTGGATTTTTTTAGGAGGAATTTCCCAATCATTCATCATATTTTATAAAATCTTCTAGTGATTTTAATTCCGGAATGAGAACCTTGGGAGAATATCTATGCAACAGAGTATGACACAGTCCATTACCATATACTCACCTATCGTTGTGATGACTGTTAAAGAATAAATTCGAATGATCGTTTGAATTATTTAGTCACTCTATATATTCTGTATGTAATAAATTATTATCTTGAATCAGTCTTAGATAATCTTCTCAGAATACTGCCTGAACTCAATTTTCTCTCTGTATCCCTTATTGGTACTAATTTCCTAAATACAAAATATTTTAATATGGGTATTGACTGAAAAAGCCACACTAAAAATTGGTTCTGCTTCATTGTACCTTACCGTTAATCAAAGTTTGCATTATATATCTCTGTGACTGTGGATCCCGGCTTACTCATCCTCCGTGATAAAATTCATTGAATTTTCTGTTTCCAGGATGGAGGAACAATTGAATACCAAATCTTTTGGGAGAAAACTCTCCTCAAAACTCACTTATCTTCACGGCTTGGATCTATTTCTCTTTTTGTGGTTTCCCCTGTTCTAGAAATTTACAAGATCCCTTTTCCTTTATTAAAATATTTTGGAAGTAGAATTCACTTCATGAGTATTTTCTATATGTCATGAAGTGGCGTTGTACTTAAATATGAGATTTTATGTTGAATAATTAATTGAAAACTACTATATTTTTTTTACATTTATCTCACAGTTAAGGAAAGTTCACAGAATTTCTCTCTGATGTTTCCTCGTCTCTCTGATTATCGTGGCTCTCTATGAATTTTTTTTGTGATCTTATTTTGTTTTGAAGCTAATTCTATAAGTCTTTGAATTCCCAGCTTACACCCTACTAAATAGTCATCTATAAGTATTAATATTATATATATATAGATAATACTAAACAATAATTGATAATAATTATATGATTAGTTTATCTGAATAGCTATATAGTTGATTATATATATATAATCTAGACATTGTGTCCAAATAGTCAACTGATAGCTTTGATCAAGTTACCAACTAATTTAGGATAGATATTTCATTTATTTAACTTATATAATAATATATATAGTATAATACTATATTATTTATATTAAAAATAACCTATATTATATCATAAAAAATATATATATATACTATAACTTTTAAAAAATGAAAATATCTCACAAAAGTACCGCCCACGTAAAATACTAATAACTAAAATACTAATAATAACATTACATTTATAAATATATTTACAGCCCAAAATAAGTATACAGCAAGGTTATGAAATAGTATACTTGTATATATATATATCTATTACGACATATCCAGAATATATTAGTTAAAAAAAATAATAATAACTTATTATATATAAATATAATATATTAATAATATATGTATTGTAGTTATCTAAGTGCAAATAAAAAGATCCGAATGATGGTCCAAATGTTTAACAAGCGCTCTAAAAAAGTAAAGACCTGAGTGTTGTCTGCTTTGTTTTCCACTTAAAAATATGCAAGAAAGATATGTCTTTTGATCCACTGTCTAGGAAATACAAAAATCTTCTTTATATTAGTACATATTCTCTCAGATGCGTAACAAAGATACTATTAGTATTTTAATATATCGAGAAGCCGTCACAGAAGAAGATTGTGTTTCTAGGCGCATAAATATTCCAATGTTGGGTCCTAAAGAATTTTACAGCCAGAAAAGTAAAGGACCGAAACCTGTTCGCATAGCCTTGTTCGTCCTCTAAAATACGTATCGGGAGTGATATTTGTAAATGAATTATCACCTATGTGTGCACCCGACCTTGCAGCTCATGAGGAGTGTGTTTGTACAAAGCTCCCTTATTACATAAATTATGTTAATCCTTATAAAAAGATGGAAATGAAATAATAGGGTTAATAGTAAAAAATATTTTTATTTAAAATAAATTGAGTGTGTTTTTAAAGAAGCATTACTGAAATGCCATTATACTATAGTGATTAGTAGGAAGACATAGATAGTATACTATATATATAAGTATTAGGTAGTATTAGGTAGAAGTATATATAATTATTTCCATGCCCTCTATATTATAGTAAAGTTATATATTTTTAAGTGAAGTAGTAGTAGTATTATATTATAATAATATATATACTTAGTGATCTTACTGGTAGATGTCTAGAAGGTTGGCTGTTCGCACTAGCGAGAGAAACGGAGATAATTATATCCTCTTTTGAAAAATATACGAAATCATTTGGGAAAAAAATTAAAATAATCACTCAGTTAAAAAGTTAAAAGAGCAAATGACTTATATAATTGGTTTTTCTATTTTCACTACTCACTAAGCGACACAAAATTAGGCAATAGTGGGCAATTTCTGTGCCGCTTTTGAAAGTTGGAATCTCTATGCTGAAGTAAAGTTTGTAAAGAGCACTCCTTAGATGTGAAATTTGGTTGAAGCCACAACCTCATATCTTCAAAAAACTCCAATAGCCTACCATGGAAAGAATACATTGCTGGAATGCTGGGTCGCGCAGTGTTAGAAATGCAGGGATAACTCTCACAATATAATGTTGTCTCAAATAAAAAACTCACGAAAAAAAAGAGTTATCTCAAAACGTCGCGAATATACACAGCAGAAAGAATCACATTTTGGAATCCTCGGAAATTTTAGACTAGCGAGAAAATGTACAAAATAATTAAACACTATAATAAGAACTCATTTGTTTACTAATTTATGCGGTTATTACCTTGGTGTAGTGTAAATGATTCGTGAGCCTGTATTTTAGAGACGTGTGTTATTGTTAAGATTACTACGATATAAAAAAATAAATAGATTTCTATTAATTGCTTTTTATTTTTATTTTTACTTAAAGAAATACCCCATAGGTTATACCTGTGACCGCATTGGCAAGAGCGGTGGCCTTGCGCGCCTTCGTACGGGAACTACGGAGTCTGACTAATTCCCCCCCAGACAGGGTGTACTCACGCGAATCGCAACGTCTTTTCTTGGTAATTGTGATTTGTCGACGGAGGTCCATCCTTCCCCTCCTCTACCTTGGGTTGTGGAAAACGTTTCCCGCGCCCCTGTGTCCCCGTCTGGCTCTCGAGCCTGCGCTACATTGCCGATTAACTACCTTTACGTATCAAATACACCTATCATTAGTTAAATATATAAATAATTATATAGGGCAAATTATATATGATATTATATAATATGAATGAGAATATCAAATATATACTAGGAAAGTAAATTATATTATAATAATATATACTATATTATAATAAATATAAATACGAAAAACTATAATAAATTATAATAATATATATCATTATTAATATATATATATATATATATATAATATATATAATATATATTATATATATATATATTAATATTACATATTATATATATATATATATATATATAATAGTTATAATTATTCATATAGTTTATATTATATATATATATATATATATATATATATATATATTATATTATTGTCCCTGCTAAAAAAATATAGCCAATATTTATTTATTTATTTTCCTTAAAGTACCTTTTCCTAACTTAAATTTTATATGGATTTACCAAAAATGTTAAATTCATTTTCGCTTTAGCTATATAGTTAGTTTTTTTTTTTTTTTTTACCAGATTCGCAAATAAAAATTGTATTATTGCCTTTTATATTGAATACAAGTGTTAAATGCATTCCTCATGTATGCAATTGTAGTTTTTGAGATATGGATCTGAAAGAAAATTAGTTTTGGGTACAATATATAACCCATTAAATATAATACTATATTTATATATAATATTATATATATATATATATATATATAATAAGCTTAATATATATATTATATATAATTATAATATTATATATATATATACTATATATATCATGATAGTATATATAAATATATCATAACTATTATATAATTTAAATTATATAATATATAATAATATAATTATATAATATTATTATTATATATGTCTACTGTAATTAATAATATTATCTATAAGAGTTAGTTATAATAATATATTTATATATATAATAGTATATTATATTATTTAATATATAAAGTATATTATATTAATCTATATATAATATATATTATATATATATATATATTAGTATATTATATATATATATATAAATTAATTGTTAGTACTAATATTATTATATGATGTGATTCCTGAGTATGTATATATATGTTATTTATTAGTATCTGCTTATACTCCTAATTTATAGTAATAAGTATTTGACGTTATATATATATTATCTATTAGTATATATTTCTCTATATAATATTATAAATATATATATATATAGTTATAATATAAGGTTTATATCATATATATATATACCCATATATAATTTAATTATATATATTAAATATAGGACCTAAGTGTTATCTTTACATGAGTCTCCTCATAAATAAATTTAGTGTACTTTAGGATAAGGTTTTAGGTAATTATTTTATCATATTATTTATTTTAAAGATTCATTAAATAATAGAAATAGGGCTTTTGTATTTAAAATCAGAACATATACTTTTGTTATATTTTTGTTGCTGCTACATATATTATTTTCAATTCATTTTATTTAAATTTTTTTTTAGTCTTATATATATATAAGCAATGCTATATAATATATTTATTATTTTGATTAATTATTATTATATAATAGTCATTATATTATATTATATATTAAATTATTATATATATTATATAATTATATTTATATATTATTAATTTATATGGTAATTATATTATATATTTATTATATATATATTATATATATATTATATATATATATATATATAGACTGATGATACTTTATTTATAATTCTTAATAATATTTATATATATTATATTATTATTATATTTATTATATTATAGTATGGTTCAAGATTTTTTTTAATGCTTCACAGTTTGTAGCTACTGAGAATCGTAAACTTTTTTCCCGGAGGAATGATAGAAAAATGGAATAAATTACGTATCCACCCCAACTATTTTATGACAGAATGGATTATAATTTTTTTTTTTATTTTTTTTTACTTATAGGTGATAATTTACTCCCTTTTTTTAATTAAGGAAACCGCAAAGATGCAGGAGTCGGGGTCTCTTCTCGGATCTCCCGGTGACGTACGATTATTAAGGTGTGACTAATCTATCTCTATTGGTGTCTTTGGGTTTATCACGACTCAGATTTTCCTCAACCATTCTCTTATGCGGGTGGTATATGTAAATCGTCCCCCCCTTTCAGTGTCTCCTGTCTCGGTAAGATAATAAAATAAAGAACGTTCAAATATTTTCCAAAACAAAACTCTCAAATAATTATTTACACCCTAAATTACTAGGTGGCTCTCTCGCAAGCTCGGACATGCTGGAATATAGAGTAGGATCAAATTCGTTATCTATACCCCGGAGGGCGAGGGTTGGAGGAACCCCGCTGAACACCCAAAGAGACTATAGAGCGGGGGTCCGAGACCATCCCCGGATTGTGCGGTTAGTCCCCCCGTCTCCACCGGGAGGGCCGAGAGACCCGCGACTCCTGCCCCATTCTTTGCGGTTTTACACCTATTTCGCGACCGCGACCGTACTACGACGCGGCGCGACATGTCGCGGTTCCGCACCGCGTCGCGCTTGCGGGCGCGCTGCGTTTGGTTTCATGTGACTACTATAAATCTAGTGAATTAATTATTAATTATCTTAGTTGAAATTAATAATTATTATCGTCAATGAAGTAATTTATTATAAATCATGAATATTACACTTAGTAAAATAAAACACTTTTAATACAAATCAGATAACATGTGCCACCGCTTAACAAGCTTAAAGTATGACTCTATGATTTTAGAATGAGTTCGGGGTCTTAAAAGATAATAAACACACCTGCTTGCTCAATAACAAGTTTAAAGAACAAAGATTTGAATTTTCAAAAAGAACGGATTAGTATAATTAGATTTCTCAACCATCTATTACGAGGCTCATTATAGAGATAGAGGTTTACCCGACAATCAAAAGGTAATAGAAAACAGTTTCCTTCTTACCTGCTTAATAGATCTTACCGATCCAGCATGTTTCTCAATCTTTCTAAATATGATTTATAATAAAATATTCAAAATAACAATGATAACGAATGTTTCAAATAATTTAATTTTAAGCCTAGGTTATTACGGCTTAAGAAATCAGCATGGGATATAAAAAGGTTTATCCTAAAAAATTTAGGCCTAATTTAGCCCTAAAGTAAGTAACTCCAACACCACCATTTTACAGAAAAAGGTCAGTTTGAAATATATTTTGACCCTGAATTAGGCCTAAATCGCCCCGCGCTACAAAAGGATTATCCTAATTTTAGGCCCTAAAGTAGTTATTTCCAAAAACACATTTTACAGAGCAGAGCGTCAGTTTCGGTATCTGTAAGGAGTGCGGGTGTTGTGTTTGTCTCGATGGATTTCGAATGTTAATAGATAATAAGTTAAATAATAGAAGAAAATCGAATTATTTAAATACTTTGAAATATTTTATAGTTATAACATCGAGCGAATATATAAATGTAAGTGAATAATTGTTATTTTTAAATAAGAACTTAGAATGATTTTAATTAAAATACATTGTTATGAATAAATAGGTTGTATATTATTTGTAGTGTATTATTTTATACTATATTACATGGCTAAAGATGATGTTAAGCAGTAAGTCAATAGAATCAAACGTGTATAGCTCGGTGATGGTATGACGCTCGCTATAGAGGTGAGCGTATGCTAGGTTGTCATGCCTTACTTAATCTGTTACTGATTATTGCTTAATGGTACGTTAAAAAATATATGTTTTAATTAAAATTTCGTAAAATCATAGTTAAAAAGTATTTTAAAATCTTGATAGGTTATAAAATTATTTACAAAAACAGTCTTATCAGCAAATTAATTATTTACATTGATTCTCAATTTATCCAATGATCATTATTAAGAAGTTTTTAGAATCTTTTATAAAAGTGTGATACCAGTTATATATTTGAATTTCAGTTAGCAAATGGGGGTTTTAAAATTTGATGAGAAACATTAAATATGTATTATTAAATAAAATTTTATACGTATATTATGTTAGTAAGGTGAAGTGTGAGTAGAGCGTAGTGTGGCAACAGAGATTGTGTTGAGAAGAGTCGTGTGTGTATGTAAGTAAATCTGGGTGTGTGAGCGCTGTACCTTTGTGTGTGTAAGTAAAATTCTCACGTGTAAGTAAAATCTGTGTGTGTGAGTATGTATGTATATCTGGTTGTGAGTGTAAGTAAATACTGTGTCGTCAATGAGCTGTAAGGTAAATCTGTTGTGCGAGAGTGTCTAAGTATAATCTGCGTGTGTACGTAATCGTGGTGTGGTGAGTGTAAGTACCTAATCTGATTGTGTGTGTGTGTGTTATGTATGTGGTGTGTAAGTGTAAATGTAAGCAGGGTCTATGGTTAATGTAAGTGTCATAGTGGATGTGTGTCTCTGTGTCATAGTTGAATGTGTGTATAAGTGTAAGTGTTGTGTGTGGTTGTGTGGTGGTGTGGTGTCCGCTGTGTATAAGTGTAAATGTAAGTGTCTACGTAGGGTAAATGTAAGTGTCATTGTGAAATAGTAATAGGTATAAAGATCTGTTAATAATTGTGAATGTGTTTAAAGTGTGTAAGTGTGTGTTATATTGTGTGGTGGTGTGTGTAGATGTGTGTTGTGTGCGTGTGTGTGTATGCGTGCCTAACATAATTTAATAACTCATATAGGCGATGAAGTAAAATAACATATAGTATAATTAATAAAAATAAAAGAAAATATAAGAATTAATACTATAAAAATAAATAAATATAATAAAATTAAATAAAGATATTAAAGCAAAAATAAAAAACATTAAATTGTAAAAATATATGAAATTTACAGCAGTAAAACATATGAGTTAAAGCAGTAAAAAACATATGAGTTTAAAGCAGTTAAACATGAGTTAAGCAGTAAAAACAAACGAGTTAAAGCAGTAAAGCAGTGTTAAACAAAGCATACTAACCCCCCTTGGTGTTAGTAACACCTTCTATTGATTTACTGATTTACTGCTTTAAGGTCTATGAAGTACATATTTAAATATATGAGTTAAAGCTTAAAACATATGAGTTAAAACTAGTAAAACATGAGTTAAAGCCAGGCCCGGACTTATGAGTCTTAAAGCAGTAAACATGAGTTAAAGCAGTAAAAACATCTGAGTTTAAAGTCAGTTTTAAAGCAGGTAAATATATAAAAGCGTCCTTCATAATCCCCCTTTGATTTTTAGGATACACCACCTCCTATTTGTATATTACTTGATTCTTTACCTGCTTTTAAGGTATTGTAAAATGGTTCTAACATAATATATTATAGAGTTTAAAGATATATATATATGAGTTATAGCAGTAAAACAGTGAGTTTAAAGCAGTTAAAAAACAACTCGAGTATAAAGCTCAAGAAAACAATGTATAAATGCAGTAAATACATGACGTCTAAAGCAGTTAGGAGCAGTAAAACAAAAGGCAACTAGTCCGCATCCTTAAGTGGTTAGGTCTACAACCTCTATTTGAATATTTACTGGAGTTATACTGACTTATAATAAGTTATAGAGATGCTTAATCTCTTTAAATAAATATGTGAGCTCTATACAGCTTAGTAAAAACATATGAGTTTAAACAGAGCAGTAAAAGCATATGAGCCTAAAAGCAGGTAAGCTCATGATAAAATACAAAAGTTAACATACTAATCCCTTATGGTGATTAAGAGTAACACCTCTATGATTGATACTGATTTATCTTCTATATAAGGTAATAGTAATGTGTTAAAGTTTAATTATAACTTTGTACATGATTGTAGTACAAATTAAATTGTTTTATTATATATATATACTCTGTTATTTTTCTTCTTACATACCAATTTGTTAAAAATTTATAAATTAAAAAGTATACTAAGTAAAATATAAAAAGAGTCTTAACTGAGTTACAAATTTTAGGATCGCTCGAAATGTTTTAATAAAAATAGTTTAAGTATGAATATACTAAATATGATATATTATTATATTACTATATATTTTTCTATACGTTGCGGGAATATTGCGCATGCGGGCGCTCGCTGCGGGCGGGTACGCGGAAAATATTACGCCACCTTTTTTGCGGGGGGGGGTTTTCGGTGTGTTTGGCGCACGCTCGGCGGGCTGTGGAACGCGGCGGGGCGCAATTGCGGTTGCAGGATGGATTCGTCTGACTTTGTGTGGATAGTGTCATAGCATAGCAGCCTCTGGTGTTCCAATTTATGACCTAGGGGAACTCTCCTCTTAGCCTCTTTTAATGATGATAAGGGTGTAGGAAAAAGGACGTATTAGAAAGGTTTTAGAATATAGGCTCTTTACTTACATAGTAGGAAAATTCCTAGTCAACTTCATACTTTAATTTATACACCTCAATCGCAGTTTCTGTGGTGGGTAAGTGTAAGTGCCTATGGTGTGTAGTGATAAGTGTCTAATCGGATTAGTGAATGAGTAGATCATATGGGTGGAGGTAAGTGTATGATATAAAGGTGTACATAGTGTGTATAAGTGTCTATAGTGCTCATGTGTGAATTTATATATAGTGTCATAGTGTATTGTGTGTCATAGTTGACCATAGTGTGTGTATAAGTGTGTAGCAAAAGACTCTAACTCAATAGTTAAAATACCAATTAAAAGACAACTTTAATATAACACCAATCGAGATTCCTCATATCCTTATAAACCTAGGGAGTAGACACCCCATATTATGGCTTAATATCTTAGGTTCAAGAGGTGTAGTGCAGAAAAGGCTTGATATAAGTGGTCTACGTGCAGTGGCTACTATTGTAGGCATACTTGGCACATATGTTGGCAATGCCATTGGCGTACTCATGGCACTCACTTGTCAGCTTATTTGGACTTTAGGCACTAACATTTGGACACTCACTTGGCACTCACCTGGCACTCACCGGCGCCACTGATAGAATACTCTCTATAATAGAACACTAAAATAGAAAACATCCCTTTATAGATACTTCTTACTCCGGTGATTTGAGGGAGCCATACAAACATTGAACCAATCAATATAAGGACCGTCAAAGTGTGAACCGTCAATGTAGGGACAGTTGAAGGCTGGCTGGGTGGGGTCTAGGTGTAGGTGTAGGGTGTTGTGTTGGTAGCTGCTAGTGTGAGAGCTTGTGTGTGAAATCTGTAGTGGAGGCTAGGTGTAGCTTAGGTGGTAGGCTATGTGAAGGCTGGTGTGTAGCGTATATATTGGGTGAGTTGGGTTCGTGAGAGCTAGGTGTAGGCTTATGTGGTGTGTGTGTGGTGAAAATAATCTCGTGTGTGTGTGTGTGTGTGTGTCTCGTCTGTGTGGCTGTGTGTGACTTGACTCTCGCGTGTGTAGATGTGAACCGAAATATCAAAAAAATAGGGTTATCCCTAATGGAGGCAAAAATTAGGTGGTGAGCAAAATTACCCATGTGTTTTCATGACCAAATGTTGGTCGAAAAGTGATTAAGAAGAGGAATAACAAAGTGGTGTCTTCAAAATATTAGGTGTTCTCAAAAATTAGGGTATCTCAAAATGCAGTTCTCAAAAAATAGGGTTCTCCAAAATTAGGGTAGAATACACAAGGTTGACCGAAAAATTTGGATTCTCAAAAATGTACCGATAGATTACACAAGGATTCTGCAAAAATTTGGCTCTCTCAAAATGTGCTATAGTACAAAGGTAACATCTTCATAAAAGCGTCTTCCGCCACTTTAAAGGGCGTCTAAAACTAGGGGATACGTTACGATCGGATGCTCCTGCATTCTCTCTGTCTCGCGCACCGCCTTCTTCGATGGTGGCTCGCAAAAATTGGGTGGACGAAAAAGTTTTACAAGGCCCAAGAAGGGCTTGGCCATAGTAAAAAGGACAAGTCCTAAAAAAGACTCAAATCGCGCTCAATAAGTGCATAATGGGCTGAAAAAGTTGTGAATGTGTTAAAAATTCAGGATATTGCTGCCAAAGGTCCAAGGCTCCAAAACAATTTGGTTTGCTCGGTCATAAATAAGTGTTCAGAGAAGGTTCGCTCGGGATAAAATTCATTAGTACAATACTCCGCTCCGGTTACTATACCGATTACATTCATAAATTATTCTATTATTTATATATAATATTTCAGTAATAATTTTGAAATTAGAAAAATTTGAGATATATATTATATATACTCAGTTGTTTGGCACTAGCTGTTAAAAACTCAATATTAATATATATATAATATAAATAGTTTATATATAGATGTATTTAGTACCAATCGTCGGCCATCTCTATAATATAAGTATATTAATATACTTAATACTATATATTATCAATAATATATGTCTATATATCTTTATATAATAATCATAAATAATATATATATAGAAAAATTAAAATCATATTATAATATATAATTAAGGTTCCGATATTTTGATATTATATATATATAGTCAATATCCTATATTACTATTATATTATTATTGTATATATATAGTGTATAACTTTCAAGCTCTATCCTCTCAATAATTCAGAAGTTTAAAATGTGAATGTATATTACAGATATAAGATATTACCATAAAATTATTTCTTTTTTAAGTAGCACTTATTTCTCAACTTTGTATTTTTTACACAATAATATTGTTACAGAAAATATACTAATATATATTTACTCTCAGTATAATAAGCTCTACTCTCTCTCATAAAATAATAATATGGTTACTACAGTACATAATAAGGTATAACTATACTATATTATATATCATTATGTTATGCTTTATGTTATGTTGTTATGTATATAAAATATACGTGACTTATCTTATATATAATTGATAAATAAATATTATCTATATTCGTATATACTGTTTTATAATTTTACTTGTTGTGTAATATATATATCTAGCTTAACCGTACTACTATATACACTTGTACTTTATTAGTTGATATAGTGATAATAGCAATATAAGTGTAATACAATATTAGTATTTCTTATAATCATATTATTAGTATTATATTAAAGAGTTGCTCATAGAGCCCTCAGTGGTAGTGTTTATTAGAGCATCTAAGCTTAGCGCAGCTCGAGTGTAAGTCTCTCGAGGTTCTCGAGAACTGTATGGATTGAATTTCGCGAGAAGTAACGGTGAGCTATTCTCCCAATAAACTCTAAAGCTTCGTTGCCAACTTATAGACGTACTTAAGTACATTGGTAGTATGCCTTGCTACTTAATGGTAAATGTTCCTCTCGAGTCCGACCTCGGGAGACGTTGAACTCAGTCGTTAGGCCGCGGTATTCATCGAGTGTCACCAGAGACCTTCTCTCATGGGTCCACTGCAGGTCGCGTAATGCACCATTCCTGAGTGGCGTAGGATCGGTGTTTATATTTATTCTTCCTATCACAATATTTAATTACTACTACTTTTTATTTCTATACAGAATCAACTGTATCTTAGTATATATTAGTCAGCTCGTGTCTATATTATATTATATATATATATATATATATATACTATACTATATATATATATATCATATTATATTATTATTATAATAATATAATACCCATAAATATATTACATTATTAATATATATATTCCATTACTATAACTTTATTAGTTATAAGTATATTACTATTATATATATCATATATTATTATATATTATAGTAGTATAATACTATTTATATATATCTATATATAATCATTAATATTATATAAAAACTTTCATATATATATATTAATTAATATAATATACTTAGATTATTATATATATAATACTTTATATATATAATATATATTAATGTTTATATATATATCTTATTATATATAGTATAATAACTAAAGATCATTATTTAACATGATACTAATAGTTACAATATATGTAACAATATATTAATCTATTTATAATAATGACTATATACGTTATATATATTTTATATATATTATATATATATATATCTATATATTAAGTATATATTATAATACTATTATATATAGTATATATATATATAGTAATTAATATATATACTCTAAATTGATATATATATTATTATATATTCCATCTTTTATATATATATTAACTTATAAAAAAAATACATACCTATATTATGTTTATATATATAATATACTACATTATATATTAATAAAAGCTTTACTTTCATCTTAATTATCTAGTGATATAAATAATCATTATATTAATATATATTATTTATTATTATATATATAATATATATATATATATATTTAATTAATCATTTTTTACCCATTTATTTAAAATTTTATGATTCTAAAATATAATTGAAAGAAAAAAAATACTATGGATATGTTGTGAAGTATAATAAGTCCAGCATGAATGCCAGGTATTTTAATAAACATAAATAATACTATAATATATTAATATATATATATATTAGTAGTATATAATACTAGATTATCTGTATATAATATTATAATATATAAATAGCCTAATATATCGTCATAGGTAATATTGAGAGGATGTTTGTTTTCGATGGGAAATAAAAAGCATGATGTCTTTGAAGTATATAGTGTATTGAAAGTGTTTTATTAATGTCTCCGATTTATGAACAAAGCTATTGGCAATTTACTGTTTAAAGATTAGCTCATTTCAAATGGTTGGCTTATCCGTGATCACGGTTTAAATGGGTCTCCATTCCTGAAGGTTTCCAAGTCGTGAACGGACGTGCGTTCGCAGTCATAGCGACCTCGTGGTATGTCGCTGTATATATCGACGGAGGCAATTGTTTGGCTTATCTATAATTAGCGTAGTATGTGAGGCTGGCGTATCCCTGTAGACCAGTGACCTCACGACTATAAATATACATAAGAAAATATATATAAATGTTATTTATTGAATTATATTATATTATTATTATTATTATTATTATTATATATTAATGTGATATTCGCTCTATTGTATCTAAGTTGAGGGCCAATTTCACAGACTCTCTTCCATAATACAGTGAATCTCAAATTACTCTCTATCACAATATAATGTATTATTTATTTTTTACTTCATAGTCTGCCTAAAGATATAAGTGCATTTGTCTTGCGATAGAGCTTTATGGCTTGTTATTTGCTCCTTCTTATTGAAACAACCAATATGCTCTAAGGACGGCACGGGGCTTCAATGTGTGTAGCCAGCAAATTATTCCCGTTTACCAGCCTTGATTCTGTCGGGCTTCATCTTATTGAAGAAATATGGGACTATGATACGCACGCCCCCATGAGCACATACCAAAACTGGAGCATTTCTGTGGCATGTGAAGCAGTAAGCTACCTATTGTTAAGACTGCCTCAGTGGGTTTGCTCTCAGCCAAAACACGGGCAGTGTCGTGTTTACGATTAACATATAAGCCTTTGAAGCCGAAATAGGCATCATCGCTGAATAAAATCTCGCGATAAGAAACTCGCGCCGCCGTGCGTCGTACCGTATTTTTTCGTCTGAGCCGGGCTGTTGAGCCATGTGTGCACAGAAAACACGCCGACCAACACCCAGAGGTCGAGGCACGACTTCAATTCCTTGATTTCGTCAAGCAATACTGGAGAATAAACGTGATCGATTAGTTAGACACTCTCACAGGCGTTGGCGAGTTTGTAATACAATGGTATTTGGTGTTTAAATCACAGCTCTCCTGCAATTTTATGGAACAATCATCCAATAATATTATTAAACCATTTATTAACATATATATATATATATAATATAATAAGTATATATATATATTATACTATATATATATAAATATATATAATCATTTATATTACTCGATAAAATATCCCGATAAAAATTAATAAAATATTTATATATATATAATATATATAATTATAATTATCATATATATATAAGATATAATATATTATTATATTATAATTATAATATATATTAATATAATATATATCATATAGACTCTCAAAAACCTATTTCGTTCTACCGCCCATACTTTGTAAAATCACATATTTATTTTTACATGCTCGCAACAACCGACACGGCAATTAATTTTTTCACTCTCTTGTACTCTCTCAATACCTATAAAAGCATATCAAAAAAATTACTAGTATTATCATTATAATTCCATTCTCAAAACTTGAGAATTCTGAATCTATTAAAAGTACCCTAGTAAGTTATATAATATAATATGCTATTTAGATAATATATATAAGTATTACTTATAAATATTAGTTTTCTGGTATCATATATAATAATTTTCTGTATTCTGTATCTAGAATAGCCAACTCTTATATATATATATATGTTTACAATTTCAACAGAATATTAATAATGATTTATATTATATATTTACATTCTTCTCAATAAATAGTTATGAATATATAATAATAATATACAAATTAATATCTATATATGCTTTTTATATTCTTATTGTATTATAAATATATTATTTATACAAATATTAATAGTAATTAAATATAGTATATTTATATTAATTTTCCTGGTATATTAAAGATTATTGTATTCTTATTATATTATATATATACCTATCTATTATATAGTATTTATTATATTATATCTATATATATTAATTATATATAATTATTTTATTAATCTTATTATTATATATTCACTTATATATTAATATATACTATATAATAATATTTCTTATAATATAATGTATCTGCGAGATTTTTTGACATATTTAATCTATATAATGACATTATTATAATTACAGATTTAATTAATGGATCGATAATTATAATTACATAATATATCCTAATTTTTTTGATGAATAGTCTACAAGTTTGCCAATGTTAAATGGATTTTTTATATTTATGAATCATATATATATATAGAAGTTTTAAAATGACTTTAATAGATAAATATTTGTTATCGTTACCTGCTTTCATAGTAGGATATATGATAAGACCAAGAAAGAGCTATAATATATATATATATTATATATATATATATATTATATTATTAAGTAAGTGATATATGAATTTTTAATAAGATGTTGCACTATGATATTATTTTATTTACATATATATATATAATTTATTACAATTATAACTAATATATATATTATAATATATTATATATATTATATAACGTATAATTTATATTATATATATTATATCAATGTGGTACTGTATTAATTATCATCGCGCGCGCTGATAGCTATCAGGGCTGAGTAGCTCACATTGGCCCTCACTCCCTACGAAATTTTCATAAGATACTACTAAAAATTTTTAAGGATATAATCATAATCCTCATAATATATAATACTAATAGTAAGATAGTATATAAATTATAAATTTTATATATTCGTCTGACTGTCTAGGAACATAATAAATATTTTCAGTATATTCAATTTAGTTAAAAATATATATAACTTGAAACATCAGAGAAATACATAATGCATACATATTAATTTATATTCATAATATCTTTTGATAAGATAAACAATGATAAACATAAAATTTACTATAATAACTTCAAAGACAGCCCTCACCCTTCTTTCTAAAATGGTCCTGCAACTGTACCCTCGCTCACCTCCCCTCTAGTGCCTCCAGCGCCCACAAAGGACGTTTGACTGTCGCGACAAATTCACATATTTGAGTTCACTGAAAATACAGACCCAAATATTCCTATACTTCCCGTACCCACAGACTTATTATATCGCACATCCCTCTTTATATACCATTTTTGGATAGATTTAATATATCGACATTAGGAGAGAGGTTTTTAAAATTTCTTGCAATATTGTTATAACGAAATCGGGTATATTGTAATGTTGACCATATATATGAGTGATATATAAATTATAAAAAATGATTTATTATAATAGTGTAAATATTATATATATTTTATTACAAGTATAGAATATATATGAATAATTCGAAAGTTATACCCATAAATGAATCATGAATTTAGTGTAAATAGTACTCACAGAATTAGTAGGTATTTTATTATGTATAGTAAAGTTAGATAATATTTTTAGGAATATATGTCACTCCACAAAATAAATAAGGTAGGGGGAGTCAGATACATAATGTGATCCTATCACTCGCTAACAAAACCGCAATATAAATGGTTATACTAGTTTTTGTCGTAGATACATACAGTTTTCAAGATGTGTTTATCAATAATCTTTCTGCATATATAATTTACTTGGCATAAATTTACGTTTAATAGCTCATTCAGTAGAAAGAGGCTTTTCAACATTAAGATTAATAATAATAATAAATACGGAGATAATAAAATACTATAATTGGAAATGGAAAGACTATATTGTACTTTGACTCTCACCCCTTACTACTCATACATAGAAAATATTGAAATAAAATATTCAAGATGTGTATACTTGACACTATGAAAACACTCTTTAATGTCAGGAGATATTAAATATTTAATCAATATTATAAGATATAGATTAGTATTTTTTGAGTTAATTCATATTAAATTATCTTCCCATTATTTTCTTAAGAGATAATTTATAATATTATGTTCACTTCTCATAATACTATTTAGTCATATAATATATATATATTATATATTTAAATAAATATAATATCATATATATTAAGATTTATAAGTAGTTATATATATATATATTAATATATTATACTTAATATATATATACTATATAGTTAATTAATGATATTACTATACTACTATAATATATATATAATATATATTAATATTATATCAATTTAATATTTATATGAATATAAATTATATATTATAATTAATACTTATATATATATACATATATATATAATTATATATACTATATATATATATATATATACTATAATATATATAATATTATAGTAGAATAGAATATATTTGAGGAGATAGATGATATCAGTTAATATATAGAGAGAGAGTAAGATGGTATATATATATATATTACTACTCTATATATATATGGATATATATACTAAAGTAGGATGAAGAGATGAGTTATATATAGGAGTATAGATATATGAATGCATGAGGAGAGAGTAGATGGATGTATTTATATATGAGAGAGTTATATATATATTAATATAATGATAAGTGAAGAGAGAGATAGGTGTTATATAATATAGTGGAATGAAAATATTATTTATTAACAAAGGTATAATAATTAAAAAAATGGAATATGAGTATAATATTTAATTATAAATAAAGAAAAAAAATAAGTTATAAATACTATATAAATTCTTCCTTTGCCTGATAAAGTTATTAAAGGTAAAAAACTTGATATATTAATTAAATTAATGTCTAATATATTAATAGAAATGATTTTGCATTTTCAAAGTCTGTGTGTAGAGATTTAATTAATAAATATGGCAATAATACTTGTAGTAAAATCAGTATCCTAATGACGTATATAATAATAGATCAAATAAAATAAATGAGATAGATATATACCCTATTCACTATAACTTTATGTTTCTATATACAAGCTAACACGCACACCACACACTCACCACGCGCGATACTTAACATCACACATCAAGTATGACACACAATACGCACACATAACTATTGACTACTCATAGCACACGCTAATTAACTAGTCAATCACTTTGTATGTAATAACATTAATTAGAGCAGGGACAAAAAAAGTCTTTAATTAAAAGACTGAGTGGAATAGTGCATATATTCTTGATATTACTCGAAATAATTAAATAGAGCTCAATAAAAGTACTGATCTATTTTATAATATGTGTAACAGTATGTGAAATAAACGAATATAGTTCTATATTATTTATAATATTTTATATTTATATGTTGCTAGTGTGTATTTTTAAATTATGTAAATAAACAATTATACAGTATTCTTGAATGTGATATATATATATAAATTATATTCTCCGGTAATATATTATTATATTAGGGTATTTTAACCAGCTCTATCTCTCTTACTACTCTCCTTACTCTCTATTATTACTTCTACCTATTATCTATTACTTACTCTACGTTACTCATCTCTCTCTCTATCTCTCTATCTCTCTCATCTCTCTCTCTCTCTCTCTTACTCTCCTCTCCTCTCTATATCCTTACTATCTATACTCTATCTATATTATATAAATTACTATTCTATCTATCTATTATATATCTCTTTCATCTGCTTCTCACTACATCTCATCTATCTTACTTATCTTATCTCGTTCTTTCTACTTCCTGTATTGCTCTCATTTATACAAGTACATCTCTGAGTTTTGTTTTTGCTCCTCCGAATAATATCAAATGCTAGTGACTATCGCAAACTCTGTAAGCTATATAATATACGTATTATTTATAATTTAATATTATTATAAATTATTTATATATATAATTATGTATTTTTTTTGCAATCTTTATTGTTATAATTTTTCTATAGAATCTTTGCAATATTAATATATTATATACTATTTATTAGAACAACAATGAGAGATGTGATTGATTAAAATAAAGTATTTTTCTCATGAATGTTTATTAAGATATTTTATAGGCGGGAAATATGTCTAGATATAATAGTTCTGACAAAGTATACTCAATATTATCACTTTATTCTAATCATTATTATAAGGATAACCATATTCGGCAGTTTATATTATTAGTGATATGCTATGTGGATGCTGAAACATTTATACTAGATATATATATATCATATTAGAAAACATTAATTCTTTAACTCGCTATACTATACCTCCTATAAATATAAATATTCATATATTATTTTTTTTAGCCAATTATTGATTTTTTTTTTGTCTTCTAACTATCGATAATCATATCGATATATGCATTTTTATTTTTAGTTCTACAAATTTGAACACTTTACAATGATTTTCCTAAAATTAAATTATTACTTAATTTTGCATTAGAGTTGTGTCTCAATAAATGAATTACTAATCAAAATAATAGATAATATTAATATTATATAGGTTTATATTTATATATATTATTTTTCCACAAGTATAACTAAGTTAATAGTGTTGGTATGGTATCTTGAATAAAAATAGTAGAGATCAAAATTATAAATAATATATACTAAAAATTTCCTATAATCGTTATGAATAATAATTATTATATAATTGTTAAATAATATTTGTTATAATTGATAAATAATTAACACTAATAAAAGTATTAAATTGACTCACCATATAACTTTGTTGTGTGTGTAAATAGATAAAGATTAATAATATTGCTTAAAACATCAATTATTTCTTATTAGTTTAACATTAAACATTTTATTATGAGAAGATTTAATTATGTAGAATAAAACAATATAATATTATAATATGAGAATAAAAAAATTTCATATAAAATAAAAATATACTTGTTTAACATTTAATTCTTCTCGAAAACAAAAATTCCTTCATTCTATATTATAATTTAATCTATTAATTTTTACATATTTATAATATATATAATAATTAAAATTAGTTACCCATGTGCGCATTCAAATAAGTACATATTTTATAAATCCCATTATTATATATCCGATGTAGAATATAAATTTATTATATTACTTTGTTTATATAAATTCAAATCTGTGTTAAAGAACTAGGTGTGAATCAACTAATGCATCAATACATATCAATAATCA
>JABUQX010116385.1:50000-52500 GCA_015478945.1 Trachelipus rathkii | reverse complement strand
ATTTTATTTATATGAACAAGGATTTTAGCTTTGTTAACTTTTTTTTAGAAACATCTTCTTTGCACAAGGAGGTGTGTACTTTGTGCAATTGATAGGAGGGTCAAAAGTTGGGCCGGAGCTTGCTCAAAGCAGAATCAGTGAGACATCCCAAACAAAAACATCAGACCATTCTCAAAGCCCAAAAAACATCAAAGGATAAAAGTTCCTCCCATTGTCCCAAAAATATTTTAAAATTAGAAAGAAGAGCTTTTTGGGATTGCTTTAATAAGTAAGTGTTTTTATTTTAAGTAACATGGGGGTTAACTATAAGTTGTGCCACAACTAACAGGTTAAAAAGCTAACAGAATACAGTCCATACAAAAATTTCGAATTTGAAATACCAAGTTTTGGCAAATTGTGTGTCGCAATTAATATCATTTTCCCAATTCCAATATTTTTTGGTTTCTAGATTTCTGCTACAATCATTGGGTAGATTTCTATTCAACATTGGTGGATCTGAGCTTCTTTGTCGAATTCTGCGCTACCTGAACTTTGATTTCCACCTTCTCCTCTCAAGAAGAAAAGTGATGAAAGCGGATCTTGATGTCAATATCATAATAAGGAGACTGATTTAAAACCAAACATTATCAGTAAGGGTCAGTTATACTGCCACACACGGCAGACAGCTGGACCCTGGGAACAACAAACCAGGAAATTTTCTGGGGATTGCCGGGTTTCAACTGGATTAAATTTGAATACTTTGAAAATATAGAAGGATGAGATGAGAATAAAATGAGAGAGAGAGAGAAGAGAGAGAGAGAGAGAGAGAGAGAGAGAGAGAGAGAGAGAGAGAGAGAGAGAGAGAGAGAGAAGAGAGAGGAGAGGGAGGAAGAGAGAAGAAAAGAAGGGAGGGGAGAGAGAGAGAGAAAGGAGAGAGAGAGGAGAGAGAGAGAAGAGGAGAGAGAGAAGAGAGAGGAGGAGAGAGGATGAGAAGAAGTGCTCTCTTCTGCCTGTAGAGAGTTTATCTGTTTCTCAGACTCAGCACAGTCCCTCATCCAACAATATTACGGGGATATTCACTCAACAATTTGGCAATGGAAGCCCATAAGGTCAGTAAAATCAAGTATAAAAGAATAACGAAATGCTTGAGCATATAATAAACCCAAATTAATTAGGAAATGGCTGAATTAAAAAAATTATGTATTTCAGGGTTGTCTGCATTACAAACAATAACGGTGCTAATTCTGTGCAGTCCTTTCGGTGATTTGCTCATGGCAGAACGGTGACGAGAGGAAGAAGAAACAGACAGCGATTTGCAGAAATAGTGGTTAAGCGTGAAGAGATTGGAGGCAAATTAAGTGACAACCCCAGAGGTTCTGCAGACAAAACCTCTCAAGCTAGAAAATCTGCTTGAAGAACATGATGAACTTAGCCTAACTAAACATCGCCGTTTGCATTTCCTAACATCTTTAAACCCCCACCTTGACTACTAAGGATGTTTCAAATGGGTTCTCGCGGTCCCTAGCTGGTCAAGGATCGATTTAATAATGAATCATAACAAAGCCCTGGAAAATTGTGGAATGCCCAAAAACTGGAATAACTACAAATTGCTGTAGAAATTAAGGAGTTGGGGATACAAAGCTTAAAACCACTCAAGTGTTACTCCCGCTGGAAACTCTCATAACGATTCCTTATAAACAGATCTGCTTAAGAAAAGCCCTTGGAAATGGCGCATGACAGCATATTTGCTAATTATTGGACCAATAAGCCTTGGGTCGTAATAAGGGATAAGGGTCGGGTCATTCGAACGCGCATATTGGTTGGCTGATATGTTGCAGGGTGAGGTATGCCGGGTTATGATTTCTATCAGGGCAGATCGTGGGCAATGGGCATGGGGCCGAGAGGTGAATTTAACTAATGATAGTGCCTTATGCTGCGAAGGCCAACAGGGAAAGATGGGTTTGGAAACCGGGTTCACAGTCTTTTTTGTGATTTGTTGATTTGGCACAGCCCTGGCATTCCTCACGGGGGGAGTATTAAATGAAAGGGGAAAGTACCCAGTTGCAAGAAGCAGGTAACTGGACAGGAAAATAGGAATAATTTCATCGAATTCTCGTCCAATTAAGGCTCCATGAAAGGTAATGGAAAACTGAGTCGAAAAGTGAACCCATTTTATGTGAGTTATTATTAATTTGGAACAACTTAAGCATCTCTTTTGTATTTAATAATAATATATATATATTATATTTATTTATATCTATATAAATTATATATATAATATATTATATAATAATTAATATATATAATATATATATAATAATAATAATAATTTATAATAATTACATTATAATTCCATATTCTGTCTATGTCAAATGATAAATTGGGCAAAATTGTGTTCCTGAAACCACTAGAATTACATTCAGGACTGAATCTTGAATAGCTTGGGGCTGCAGATAAATGTTCCACCACAGTACCCCTCTCACTAAGAACCTGTTTCCCGTGTGAATACCAGGAGGTCTGA